>JAQQZY010000008.1:16440679-16452784 GCA_030068375.1 Ostorhinchus rueppellii
CATCCATCCATCCATCCATCCATCCATCCATCCATCCATCCATCCATCCATCCATCCATCCATCCATCCATCCTCATGACACTTTACATGCATAGCTGGTCGAAACCAGGCTCTCAAGCCAAGTTACAGGTCCAATTAATGCTTTATAGCAAGTTCACAGATCCATAATGCACACACATGTCCTTTTTCAGGATGCTAGTTGTGTTGTTTTTCACCTGCAATGGGTCATGTCTCAACACAAATGGAACATCAGTATAAACTTAACCCTAATTTACTGTACGAGGGCAACATAGCAACACAACTTCACACTTTATTGTCCATCCGAGGCCAAAAAAAATCAATAATGACAGTTGATTACTTATTATGCAACATAGAAGTCAGCAATGCATTTACAATTCACAGTACATCATAGAATCAAGAAATGTTGACACCTTTACTCTTTTACCACAGAAAAGCTTATTTTGACCAAGATAGAGAAAATCAGTTGTTAATCTCGGGTGTATCGGGCAGGAAAACCTGGTAGTGGAAATATATGGTGACATTACGGCCATCCAGGACATGAGGACCCATTGAATACTTTAATGAATATGAAAATGATGTTGAATCCGTGCCATGGCCTCACCCATATGAGACTAAAAGACTGAATGTAAATATCAGATCCTCTGAAAGAAGGGTGTTCTTTCCTCTAGTTGAGTTCAGAGAATGCCAAAGTGCACTGGAGTGGGTCTGGTGGCACATGGTGACATTAAATGTTCATTTTATTTGTTACATGTCTGTAAATAGTACATTTTGTGAAATTCCACTATTCAACTGTGTCTGTACAACCGATTCTGAAACCAAAGTTCATATATTGGTTAACAACCTCAACATTTGAAACCCCCTATAACAGTAACCTCTAAGCCCCTCCATATTTTTCTCAGATAAGACTTGTGATAAGTTCTGGTTGAGAAAGTCTGCGAACAGCCTGTGAACCCAGAAGCAGACAGACTCCCAAAAGACAGTTGTAAACTCAAAACTGTCCTGGGATCAACAAAAGATCTGGTTCATACTCCATCCATTACACATATTGGGAGTGGTGCTGTAAACATAGCCAAGTCCAGGTGTTGACGTGCTCCATAAATTTCAGCTAAGATTGTAGCAGTCCATTCAGGCCTCTTTAGAAATGCAAGGCCACTCTATTCCTCTGATATTTTATACATGAAGTGAGCCATTTACAGTCTGATGAGCAAGTCTGGCTTATTAATGATATGGCCGTGCTCTTAGGGTGTTGGGCGCCAAGCAAATACTCATGTAAAATTAAACACGATTTGTTTACATAGCCGTGCAAATCAGACCACTCTGGGGCTTTGTTGTGAAGTCTGATCAGGGCTGCGAGCACCGATTTCAATTAGTGCTGAGACACTTTCTGAAGCTCACACAGAGGTTTTGGAAACAGCAGTTTCTATTTTAAAACATTTAAATGCTAGAAACGTGATACCTGTTTGAGTCTGAGTATTTTTTGGCTTGCACATCTGCTAAAGGATATTCAGCTTGAATGATGTCATAAGTCTAGCAAAGTCCTGACAAGACTGGAAGGCTGAATTATTTAATGATGGCTCCACTTTTGTGGAATTATTTTAAGTATTATAATTGCAGCTGGGTTCGCCTTGGCCTGCTGCAGGAAAGAGTGGGGCCCTGTGGGGAGCGATCAGCATCAGTCAGTGGTATCAGGTTTCCATGAGCGCACCAAAATACTCCCTTAATGATAACCAAATTGAAGGAAAGGCATTGGCCTGAGCTGAGACCAAACTGGAGACATTTCTGTACAAGGTGAGCCCTGTTACATGCTCACACAACTTTGTGAGTGGCGACAGAAGTAAACATATTTTTTTTAAATCATGAATGCACTGGTCACTTCAGATGCACATATTAGAATACAGTCCTGTGATGAACTGGCAACACTTCCAGGGTGTAAAAGATGCATAAATGATTCAACAACTTAATCATTACAGGCATTATTTTTAATCATGTAATGTAATTATGCACTATATTGAAGTTTTTCTATCAACGTGTGCTTCAATTCTGGTGTGTTGAAAAGCCCCAAGTTTTCACTGAGAGGTGTTATAAGACAGTGTTATTATTCAGATCTGAAGTAGGTCCAGCAAAGTGTCAAAAAATGACAACCTAATGCACTATCTTTCTGACTGGAACAAACTTGACGAAGGATTATTTTGTCATCATGGGCAATAATAAGTGTTAGCTGGCATGAGCTTAAGAGCCCAAAATTACAGTAGGGTCATTCCAAACTCATGCTGCTACATGTGAATAAAAAACACAGGAAATTCTGCCAAACAAGAGATCTTCATGTCGCTGTGCTGTCACTCAAAAGGAAAATACCTCAAACCAAGGCTGAGACCACTGTGTTTACTCTGCAAACATTAAGTTCCTCTTTCTTTTGAGCTGACGTGTCAAACCCCAGGAGATGCATTTACAACTATACTGTAATTTTGATCTACTGGAAACAAATGATTTTAAGGGGAAACCACTGAGTAAACATGTGCGCTTGTGCGTAGAAGGTTTCTGATTTAACCCCTGGCTGGCCCACCTGAACAAAACAGAACAGTACCGTACCGTCTCCTGTAAAGTTGGAAAAGTTTAAAGTCTTACTTTACATCACTTCTGTAACTCCTGGCTGCACCTACAAAAAGGATATTATATGTTTTCAGCTGACCTACCTGGGTACAGAGGGATAAAAAATAGATTCCGTCAGATTGAGGAGCAGAGCCTACTTGGTTGAAGTGACTGCTTGTTTCTTAAAGTTCTGTGATGAGTTTGTCATCCTACTCAAAGATAATTATGCAGTCTGGGGAAATTATTCCTACATTGTGCTCTTGAGGAGATAATTGCAGTGCTACAGCATATGTATCACATGAGGATCGAGCCTCATTCCACAAATTAAATGCATGAATGTCGCTAACAGCCTATGTATAGTTTCAGCTGCTGCTTGTATTACACTCTGTAAGTTCCTGTGTTATGCCATATTTCCCCTGATGATAACAAACGAAAAACAAAATTATTGTGTTAATTGAGCTGTTGTCAAGAGATGAATAATCATACATGTCAAATTCCTCGTGGGAAAACAACAGTCAAAATTAACTTCAACAGAAAATGCAATTTCCATAATATTCATTTTTCTGCTTTACATTTTTTCTTTATAGTGTTGCATCTTGCAAGAAACGTGTTTCAGACTTAACATGATTAAAACAGACTCGTTTAACAGATAAATAAGCTGTGTGAAATTAATGAATTTCTCAACTATGAAATCACTTCTTATCGCAGGTGTGAAAGCAGGTTGTGATTTAGGTTGATGGACGACTAATCAAGAAATCAATTAGGCCTTGACCCAGAAACCGAGACAAAAGGAGAGGATTATTTTCTTCATTTCTTTCCTCTGGCTCTTTCTTGTCTTGACTTAGACCCTCTGGTGTCTCTGATTGGACAAGGACACGGAAAATCCTCTGAGATTTTAGAGATTTCTCTTAACAAAGTACAGGAAAAGATCAGGAAACACCCTTTTACTTAATAATTATGAGGTGAATTATAACATAATTCTAATAGAACCATATGCATTTTATATTTCTGCACATTTGGTCTATGGATTCTGGGAAAATCATGTTTGTAAAAGAAATCCAATCTTGTTTGTTGTTCCTTATTTCTTATGTGTTTTAAATGACACAGTACATTTTAAAATTATTCATGGTAGTTTTAACCACATCAACAGGGAGTTAATACCTAAATTGCGGGGTTTTCTGGGGTTATTTTCTGAGCAGACAGCAAGATAAACAGCCATGTCTGTGCCAGGTACTTCAGCCTGTGGAAAAACAGCTGGGTGGGGTGCAGCGATGGTGACACCCCTTTACCCTCACACACAGACAGACAGGCACGCACACGCGCACACGCACACACACCGACACACATACACCATCTTGTATCAGTGTGACCTGTGGGGGTCAGACATAAAGGCTCTCCTTTTCAGCAGTATTCACTTAGTGCTGAGACAGAAGACAGACATATTATCCATGTAGCTTTGTCCATCATATTCACTTTTATTGACTTAGTCAAACAGAACAACCGTGTCTTTATGTGTGGAGAGATATAAGTCTCACTGAAGTTTCTCTGACGGATGATTAAAGAGAAGAGAAAGATGGGGGAGTTTATATTGTGTTAACAGTGGTTGGTTTTAGACATGCAGTCTAACTGCTCAGTTACCTGTTAAGCATTTTAATTAGAATATTTTTGTGTCTGTCATGAGTTTATGAAAGATTTGCAGGTACTTGGAGTTAAAACACATAAGATAGAAGGCTTATGGTGTAAATTTGTGTAAAAGTGACTGGAGTGTAATTGCAGCCAGTGCCAGTTTGGTCATTTTGTGGCCATAACCCACCTGTCGACACTCAAAGCAGATGGAGTTGCATGAATGTTGAAGTTGTTTTTCACACAGATCAGGCAGTGCATGCTTGTTGTGGCTCTGACAAAATGTGTAAAACAAAGGAATGTGTTAACTGATGTTTTAAGTCCACGTTCAGGTAGCAGCGCTGCATCAAAACCCCAGGCTCCCTTCTTTTCTCAGCTTGAGTGTGGCTTCCTGTGTGATGTTTTTGTTTATTTATCACTCACAGTAAGGTGTCAGAGACTGATGGCAATAATCCGCCATTTATTTGCATACAGTATATATGTATTAGTGCTGTCAAACGATTAAAAATTTTAATCAGATTAATCACAAGGTTGCTGTGGATTAATTTCGATTAATCACAATTACATATGATTCATTTTTAATCTATATTAATCGTGGGTTTTTTTGCGATTTTGTTTTGCATTAGCGAACAGACTCAAGAAACAAGGGAATATATCTGCATTTAACATGTTTATTAAACACCTTCAACAGTTTCAACAAAGCAACTGTTGCATCTTGTTTTTTGTCCTCATATTTCCACCCAGAAGCCAACGTGCTGTTTAGTGTCTTCCATCTTTATGGGCTGGTTCAAGCTTTTACTACTGGATCAACTGCCCATTTCTTCTTGCATGACGCTAACTCTACTTGAACAAACTGCCCCAAATGCATTAGCAGAGATGTTCAGAGTCATTCTGTGCTGCAAATGTGTTAATTGAGTTAAAATTTCTAGATTAATCATAATGATGGATTAATCTGCATTAATGTGTTAATTTTGACAGCCCTAATATGTATATATCAGAAACAGTTTGCAAATATTTGATTAGAATTTCACCTTCATCATGTTTTTGTTTCATCTATAAGGCTTTTTGGTTTATAAGATAGGTAAACCAGTGACTTTTTTAACCAACAAATTAGATATAGTACACCAAATTTGCATGTTGCATGGGCTATTAACAGTTTTGGACAGTTATGTTATTGTATTTTACTGTGATTTTGACAGTTCAACAATACTTAAAGTACATTGCTCTACATTCATCTCTAATATCACAAGGAAGCTGTGCACCGTTTAGTAATAAACACAATAAAACTACCCTGTACAGATGTGTCAGTTACATTTTCAGTGTCAGGCTGTATTTTCTTAACTCTGTCTGATGTAAGTTGGCAGTCAGTGCTGGATGCCTACGTATGTCTTTAGCTGGTGTTGAGTGATTTGTCAGACGTGAGATTTTGTCGATCTACTATATGTCAGGTATATTTTAACACATTGAATCTGGGTATCCTGGTGGTTCAGTGGGTGAGCCTGTCCAATATATGTCGATAAGTGATGCATGTAATTCTTTCATTCCTACAGTCTTCACTTGCAACTTTATGTACTGTATACTGACTGAGCTTGAGGGTGATCATCAAGTTTTCAGCTATAAGGCTCCTCCAAAATTA
This sequence comes from Ostorhinchus rueppellii, assembly GCA_030068375.1. Taxonomy (NCBI): domain Eukaryota; kingdom Metazoa; phylum Chordata; class Actinopteri; order Kurtiformes; family Apogonidae; genus Ostorhinchus; species Ostorhinchus rueppellii. Next base: position 16,446,549 of record JAQQZY010000008.1, read on the forward strand.
CAGAAAAGGTTTTTCGGTTGTTTCTTTACAAATATACTGACTGCAGGAGTGATATTAATTCAGTTCCTTTAATTTAATATTTTTGTGCATGCAGAAAATCATTTTACTCTGTGGTGGGAATTTTTGTTGAACACTTTCTAGACTTACAGTTTTTAAGAAATACGATGGAAATGTATAAAACATGACTCTTACCAACAGAGAAAACATGCTGAAATCTGGGCTAAATGACTCAAATCACTCAGAGTTTTGCTCCCAGAAATGTACATTTGTTTCAACATACTGAAACATGATACACATTTCAAAGTGAATTTGGCTTACACCTGAAAAACAACACATTCATCCCACAGTGCTTTTTGTTAAAGACACTTCAAATATATTATCACTTCCAAACTGAAAATTCCCTTGGTCCCTGTAAGTAAACCATCCAAATCCCCAGCTCTCATCCCTATTTTCCTCCCAAAAACGAGCATTAGAAGGATTGCCCTGCTATTGTTGCTCCCCTTGGGAGCAAATCTATTTCTGCAGAGATGGAAATTGTCGGTCCCCACAAAGCTGCTGACACACTCTCAATGGAGGTGTCAATTCTCGAGGCCTCGCCATTGTGGACTGGATAATTTAATTGGAGAGGCACGACGGTGTGTCCCCGGTCGGGGTATTCAAATGTTGTATCACCGCCTGTCCCAGTGCTGGCTCCTCTCCTGCTGTGGAGATTCAAGATTCAGCTCCCCCCTTCCCAGATTCCTCCCTCTCCTCCTCTTGCAGGTGGAGGGGGGACCTAAGGCAGGCCCATGCCCCTGAGAGGGCTCTTTGTTGGGGGGAGACACAGCTTAGTGGCCTCAAAGTCTCAGAGCGGCTGTTCTGTGGAGGTGCACTGCACTGCCATTACCTGGGAGTCGTTTTGGGGGCAGGCACAAAATTAGTCAGCAGATAATGAAGCTGTCTTTGATTGCAGGAGAGAGCCGGGGGTGGGGGAGTTTAAATGGGGGGGGTATGGAGTCTTCTGTACAGAGGGCCTCCACAGGGCATGAGAAGCATGTCTTTGGAGGAGCGCCTGCTGTCAACGAATGCTCTGTTTCTCCAAGATCCTGGCATAGTTTAGGGTTGAAAGATGCACAAGGGTTGGAGAGGAGCACGGGCAAATACATTCCTTTGTACATCTGCTACAGGAATGGGGTTTCAAGAGACGTGGTTGAACAGACGGGTAGACTAGAACATAGAAGTCACCCATGTACACATTAAGTTGCATTACACTCTGATTCCACTAGGATTTAAATGATCAGTGTTGAAGTTACTTTTACAACTACTTACAAATGTTATGACTAATGTAATAGAATTACTTCATCACAGTATTATTAGGAGTGTTTTAAACTGGGCTATAATTAAAAAATCTATTTAAAACAACACTGTAGAGTGTTTTATAAAGATTTCAATTTGAAAATATTTTGGACTTTTCCAGCACTGACATTTTACATGAAATGTGTTACTCCCATGTTAAAAATGAGGTATGTATTATTTCTTACAAATGCATCATTTTTGTTTCTTCACTACTTTTTGGTGGTGATGAGTGCTGACTGTCTACCCACTTCACCAAGGTCATTTTTCTGGTCTGTGTGTGTTGTGATGTGTGTGTTTGTCTCGCTACACAGTTGTCAAAACAACCTGCGCGCCTCGCTCATGGCTGCCCTCCAAGCCCAGACAAAGCTGTCGTCGAATGGACCAGGCGTGTGTCCACTGGACCTGAGGGGTGCCGCCACCACTAACAAAACACACAAAGACCCTCGCTCCTGGCGCTGGCCCTCACCCCGTCTACCCACTATCCTGCCCCTCCCACATGCTGCTGCCTGCTGCTTTGTGCCTGCTCCAAGATGAGGAAGTTCCTCTCATCTCCTTTTCAAGGTAGCTCTGTCACCCATGCCCCTCTTTCACACAGGCAGGAGTCGAATGGGTACACACACGAACACACACATGCCAAACAACACACTCTTCCGGCTAACACTGCACTCATATGTTTTCATGTCTAGAATGAAGGGCCTAATTTATTTTCTTGCATGACTTTATTGTGACACTAGAAGGTGATTTTTCTCATTCTTCTATCCAGGTGAGCTTCAGTTGAACTCTATGTATCTATATTATAGATATTAAACTGTTTTCTAAAATAAAAACACACAAATGTCCACATCTCTCTGTCTTTCAAACACAAGTATTAGCACAGTGCATCTAAATCTTGTGGAAAATGCAAATTCTTCACTGATATCAAACCAGCCGGCATGACCAACATGTGCTTAGAGGAAAGTGTTGCACGTCAAAGACGTAGTAGATCCCTCAGCTCAACTGCATAGGAAATGTAAAAAGTGTAGACAGGCTGTGTCAAGTGTTGAATCTACACTCTACGCTATGTCAGTCACTCCATAGTATAAGATGTGACACTGAGCTTGGGCATTTGTCACAACAGTGCCATGTCACCTTATAAGCATACCTGTATATAACTCAGGATGACAGATCATTCAGGGTATGTAGAGGGATTGCCTGTTGTGGCCACTCAGGCATTGCTAAACCTAAGGAAAGTGTTAAATCCTTTGTGAGATTTTCTTTCTATAGCCACTTTTGCTCTTAAATCTTACAATGGAGGCTCCTCCTATTGTACTTTGCCTCCTTTTCTACTATTTTAGATATACATTTTAAGATGATCTTAAGTGAAGTGTTTCTCTCTAACATCCATATATAATATTTGTATGTGTTCAGGCTTTGAAATCTATTTTTTCTTTCCAATGATGTGCTCTTTTGATGATACACAAGTTATTTATTGTGATGAAATCTATTCTTAAAGTTAAAAATGGAAACTGCTAACAGTCATTGGTAATTTAAGACCACCCTTCAATATCCTAGAAAAGTCTGTTTTCTGTCAAACAGGCAGCAGGAAAGTTTGTGCAGGATCAGCACAAGTTCAGGCCTCATTTTAAGAAACGATTGTTTTAATGAAGGGTATCCAATAATTATCTCACCAATGATATCATAAAAGTGGATGAAAAGGAGGGAAATACATTTTGGACTGAGAACAGGGCCTCCAACCTCTTAATGAATATGACCTCCAAGTCCTACCCACAATTCCCTGGGTTCTCATTCCACCCTCCAAAAAAAAAAAAAAAAAAAAAACTACAGTGTTTAATGATTCCAAGGACTCTGGGGTGAGCTCCAACTCTAATCAATGAACCCCATCTACGGGGAGCCAGTATCCCTGGTGACGCTGTTGCCAAGACAGTCGTGCTTGGCAACCCAGGTTCACCATGGTGATGAGTTCCCATTAGAAGAGCCCCCAACCCCCCCAATGTAGAGCGTCTGGCTGAACTGGCAAGACAGAGTCATTATGTAAAATCCCCCCTACCCTGTACTTTTTTTTCACTTTATGGTAACAGGTTTTATCCAAAAAAAGAAGCATATTTTGGTACCAGATGACACAGCAGCCATGCCTATTATATAAGAACCTGATGTATGAGTTGTTTGATGGCAGGAGGGTAAATGAGGATAAAGACCACAGAGAAAAACAGAAGGGAGGGTTTTCAGAGGTGGAAAAAATACATGGCTCGCTCACTTTGCTCTTCCAGTTCAAGTACAGGTTCAGATTGAACATCTAATAAAATAAAAATACACACTGAAAATAGTCGTTAACTTTACTCCATTAGGAAAAACACCTTATAACAGTGGACAACAACAGTCAAAACAGTGTAACACCTTTTCCTGTTGTCGAGTGTCACTTTCTTTTCTGTTTTTTTTTTAAATAATTTTTTTTTAATCTTTTTTTGTCTAGAAACATTAGGAATGTATGTATGTATGGGTGGATGGATAGAAGAACCAGAAAAGGAAAACTTTAAGAAATAGTGCCCACTAAATTTACCTGCTGGAGGAGGAGGAGGTGGCGGCCCTGTAGCCTTGAAAATGGAGATGTCTTCTGCAGTCTGAGCAGAGGTGACTGTAGATATTAAACTTCAGTTTGCTTCTGATTGTGACTTTTTGTTTGCACTGTTGCTACCTTCAGTCAAAGTCTTCCCACTTCTTTTTTTTGTTGTTTTTTTTGTTTTTGTTTTTACAGTTGCTATATATATATTTTGTTGTGTCTGATAATTCCCAAGTACCTGTGACTTTAAAGGTTTGAGGAATTGTTTGAGAATTCACTTTTCAAAGACAGCTTTATGTTCTTGCAGACTTCTGTCACAGTGGAGTTCCCTCTAGCTTTGTGGGTTTATTTGAACTAGTCTAGAAGAACCCCAAAGAAAGGTTTAAAAAAAAAAAAAAAAAAAAAAAAAGGAGGGAAGAGGATTTTCCACTCTTCTTCTCATTGATGAAATGTTTCCTCTTCCTCTTCAATTATTCAGGCCGTTTTCATTGGAGAACTCCCAATGGCACCCAGTGAGATTTGCATCCTGATTTATTTGTCATATATCCTTTATATCTCTAAATTCTTTATACCTCTCCAGTGGCCCCATGCATCTTTCATGGACTTCTCAGCCATGTGTGCAGGCCAGATCCAAACACATTTTACACGTCACACTGCAGCTGCAGCTCACTTACTTCACCTTGGGTGTGTTGGCTAAATGAAAAATTTATTGTCTAGTGTCATTAATTTTTTTTTTCCTCACACCACCAAGTTTTAGGTATTGGTGTCAGGAGTCGCCACCAGACAGTCTGCTTTTCTACACTTTGACTCTCTGACTTCTCTGTTCTTTCCTCTTATGGTTTGTGTGGAACTTTGAGAATTGCAAGAGAAGCATCTCCCTGACCTGGAAAGGCTGTTGTGCTGAGGATGAATGACTGACACAATTAGGTGAAAATGGAAATTAGGTGTTGATGCTACCCACAGGGCAAGTCAAGACAAATTTATTTATGAAGCACTTTTAACAAAACATGTTCATCACAGTGAGAGCGTAGACAAAGTAAAACTTCATTCACAAAAAAGAACAAAAAGCCCTGACACCATTTGACATATTGACAGTTTGATTTTTGGTTATCCCTGGTATTTTGTTATTCAAGATTTTTAGACACAGAAATAGTCAAGAGTCCTAACATCTCATTCTTTTGGCCAGAATCTTTTCTTATTTGTTTGTGGCATTGACAGACGATGGGGAAAAAACCCCCAGGGAGATAAGTTTTTGACATGGTTAAATGTGACAATGCTTTGAACTGGCGTCAGACAGACTTTACCCCCACACTACAGAGCATAGGGATAAAGATAAACATGTTTGTAATGGTGTAAATTTAATTCTCCATTTGGCCTGCATTGCAGTTACTCTCACCCACGCATAAAAAGAAGCATAAGGGAAAAGCATTCCCAAGTGATTAATTCTCCAACAATTATTCCCCTATCTTCCTCTGTCTGTCTCTGTTGACATGCTGCCACTCCAAGCCGTTCCACTGATTTTTATTTCCCTTACAAGGGCACAAGCTAAAGCGTTGTATATGCGCTGCACAATGTGGGAAATACCACGGCCTTTTCCCCTGGATTGGAGCGCAGCAAGCAGAGACAGATTGTGAAGCTGGAATGCGCCACCGAGCCCTACAATCTCCATCTGCTTGGGCAAGTTGTGGATGAAAGGGGGAATGATGGAGAAATGGAGAGAGAGAACAGGGAGAGAGTGAAAGAGAGGGTAACGGAGGCAGAATGATGGAGTGGCTATTAAATATACAGCAGGCAGTGAAGAGCATGCAGGGTGTTGTTGGGAGCGTCTTGCATTATGGTGGCGCATCAGCGCTTTATCTCCTCATTTCTTTATTCCTTTAATATTTCTGTAGCTTCTCTGTAATGTCTTGTCTGTCTTTTTAAATTCACTTTCTCTGCTGTTCCTTTACCTGCTTCCTCTCTTCATTAATATCTGCTTCTTTTTCCACACAGACTATCTGCACATATCTTTTGTTTCTGCAGCTTCTACATTTTTTCCTTGTTCTTTTCTTTTCTTACTCCAGCAAGTCTATCCATACGTTTCTCTTCTCAACCTTCTTTATTCTCCTTTGTCTATTCATTTTTCTCCGTTTGCACATCTGTACTAAATTTAATCCCCTTATGTATTTTCATGATTTTTCATTAAGTTTAGTTTAAGTTTTACAGTTTGTAGCCTGTCTTCCATGGCAAACTATTAGGGTGATGTCTTTTGGAATGCCTCTATCTTGACTTTTCTTTCTTTCTTTCTTTCTTTCTTTCTTTCTTTCTTTCTTTCTTTCTTTCTTTCTTTCTTTCTTTCTTTCTT
>JAQQZY010000008.1:16462430-16478360 GCA_030068375.1 Ostorhinchus rueppellii
TTGATTTAAAAACCACCAAATAAAAGCTGGAATTCTGAACTTTTGTGTCATATTCATCGTTTTATCTGAAACCCAAACGTCTTCAGTATGCAACAAAACCAAAGGAATTAAACTTGCTGTTCCAATACTTTGGAGGTGACTGTTTATATGTGTGTGTGTAAAATCAAGGTCAATGAAGTTATAAGACATGCCTTTATTAGTATCACAAGGGGACATTCAAGTATTTGGGGGATGCAGGCATCAATCCTACTACCTCTTGCATGCTGAGTGAGTACTCTACCATTTGAGCTAATCCCCCATAATGCATCATTGTCATATTTGGTTCCCTACCCCAAGTGGTTAAAAAAAAACAACTCAATGGGTAAATATAGAAAGTACAAGAAAAACAGATTTAGGGTGAAAAGAATATGTATTTTAGAGCACTAGAACATCACTTTTGGAACATTACAACATAAGCTGATGCTGATCCAGACCCCTGTCCACATCAACATGATCCATCCTTACATTAGTTCCATTACTTCATGGTACCTAACAAACCAAGTCCACTCACTGTTCATGCACAGGTGGACTGTACAGACCCTGGAGACCACAATGGACCTGAGATTGTTACCTCACTGTCATCACTGGAACTGTTGCTGTCACTGTCTTTTAATGTATTTGGAAATGACTAAAAATAGTCACTTGCTTGATAAAGGGTTAAAGGTCTCAGTTTATAGCAGTTCATCACTTCACTTCATGCTCAGCTTTGTAGTAATGTAAATCATTACTTTATTTACTTTATTTACTTTCCCCTGGACTGGACAGTACTGACAAAGGTCTGACAAAAGAGATGAAGGTCATTATGGGAGTCACCTGATAAAAGACTTATTCATTAGTTAACAAAGTATTTATTCATTTTTCTGCTGGTTAACTCTCATCTCAGTATTGCTTTACATTATTTTAGGTTTAGGTTTCGGCAGGAATAAGATGTATCTGGGCTTGGTTTTATGCAGAAAAATAATCCATGAAGATGTGCCAAAAAAAAAAAAGGGAAAGTTTAAACTAAACCACAAAGCTTAACCAAAGCACTTTTCCTACCTTAAACTTGAAAACTGACTGGAGCTGCTCTCCAAACTTCACACTCTGGTGGCAAAGTCCCGGATTTGGTCAATCTGCCGAATCAGGTTAAAGGAAAAAAGTTATGGATCCGTCAGTGACAGTTTACATTAAGAACATTTGTACGCTTGGTTTGCAAAAATGTACAATGGCAGCACTTTTTTTTTCTGTAGGCAAATCAAACTGAGTGTGTGCAGCCACTGACCTAGCATAGACGCATCTGGTAAAGTCATCACCAACCCTGTTTCTCTCTTCATGGAATAATTATTTTCAGCTTCAGAAAAACAAATTATCACCCGTTAAAACAGGCATGCTTACCATATAAAATCCTATACAATGGCACAAAACCACACTTTCCATCTCCAGATGTACATGTTGTAGGCACAGGATTATTTAAAGACACTGACAAAATGCGGCACACTTATTTGGAAATGAAATCAACATCCAAGCTGCTGTGAAATCCTGTTTATTATTTGTTTGTGAAGGGCCAAGAAAAGCACATTCTTGCCCTACATGATACCGCACCTGGTAAGGTTATATGCAGAAAAATCCTTTCCAGTTTCGTGTTGGCACTGCACAAATTGGCATGTAGGCGGGACCATGTTAATATGGTGTGAGACTGCTAATGGCTTTATGATTGGATAATTAGAGGAAGGTGGGTAATTAGGAGAGTAGTCTGCACTTGGCTTCCCCGTTGGAGTGAGTATGAACAGGAAGACTCCCTGCTGGCTGTTGAAGGGTGTTTATGTGTGTGAGTGGGTAAGTGTGTGTTTTTGGATGTCATTGCTACCGGCTAATAGCATAAATCCTTGCTGTGCCAGTTTAAGATTCCAGACTCTTAAACAGGGGAGTAGTGAGTTGAAGTTGAACTAAGAGGTGGCTCATTCTGTGTGTGTGGATAATATGTGATGCAAAAGCCTTTAAGAAGTGTGTGTAACTGAAAACCTGAATACTGATATAGTAGAAAGAGCTTGGATTTTTCTTTTGCCTGTTGTTTCTACCACTTGCCTTGAGGACCCTAATTCTGTGACATGATAAACTTTTAACTAGAAAGAAAAAGCAAGTTAGATAAGATAGAGAAATGATACACTTACAAAAGCACAATTATTATTTAGATGTATCAACAGAACATTAAATGATTGCATGGCCCTTTTTCTGTCTCTGCTTTGCTCACAAGAGTATAGAGTCACTTTCAAAACTAAAACCACCTCTGAGGAGATTATGATCCAGCAGATTGTCCAAATTGTACACTTCCATACCTCATGGTCCCCTTCAGTTCACAGGTCCACTCTGCTGCTGCTTTAAGAGCATGTTTTTAATCCTTGAGAAAATGACTGTGAAGCTAACGACTTCTCCCTCCGCCCGTCCACCATCTCCAGACATCATTAAAGCTAGGCTATAGCCCCGGGCTGCACATGAACCCCTTCTTCAAACTGTACACTTTATCCATAATTCAGCTATCTTCCCTGAATTATTCAAGCAAATAGTGGGGAAAATAATGGAGTTCCCTGAATCTTACTTACACATAAAACTATTTTAATGTTGATTTGAATTTTTGAGGCTTTCTGATGCAGTGAGGGAGGGCTGTAAGTAGCACACTTGGCCTGCTCTGCCCCGGTCCTGTTCAGGGTGGGTTGTCTCGTAAACACATTAGCACCAGCTGAGGATGGTAAATAAATGAATAAGTGAATGCATACCCTTTTAAACATGCAAAAATACAAGATCACATGTATTGTTTGTATAAAAGGAACCCATTTCAATTAAAATGGATTTATTAATTATACTCTGTGGATTTTAAAATGAACAGTTTCTAAAACAAGTCACATGATCTGATCCAAGGTTGTTTATTTTGGGATTATCACTACCCTATGAAAAAACAAAACAAAACAAAAAACGGGGAATTTTTATGTAGAGTAAAGTTCAGAATCCTCACAAAAACATCACATATAAATATTTAGTGCATGTGATGACATGTGGCGTGACATGGCAGGGCCTTTCCCTGTCCATCTACCTTTGTATAATGTCTCCACATGTTTAAAGTGGACAGGAGGGTAAATGTAGACGTGCCCTTTACTTGATACCCTATGAGAAAAAGGGCTGAATTAACATTAGTTGCTTACTTACCATACTGTAAGACTTGGTGGTAAATCATTTACTCCCTTTGGAGTGGGTAAGGCCATGCAAATTTTATCACGGGAAAAGAATCAGAATTCCCGGATGGCATAAGGGTGGCTCATGCATAAGTAAAGCATACAGTACATGTTAGCACTATAACCTTGCTCAGGGGTTTCGCTGGAAGCACAGAGCACCTTACTGAGAGGATTTTATATGGTATCATATAGAGGCTTTGAGCCCTGGCTTTACAACATGGCCTTTGGTGGAGTAGGGCTGAAGTAGGAGAGAAACGCATCTAAAGAAAACTTGGGAGGACACACAGGAGAATGTCCTAGGGTCATACACACAATGCACTTTTCTATATTCCCACTTGTATTTACCCACGTTCATACTCTTGACTGTTTTTTTACCTTTGATAGTGCACACAAACATACAACATACTCTAGGCTACACACCACACACAGCATCTGCTATAGTACAATTCAGCACTTTTTACCGTTGGTTCATGCAGTGATTAATGTCTTACAGGATAACACTAGAAGACTTTTCTCTGATATCATGACACTGTCATTTAGTGATAGAGTGATATGTGTACTTAGCAGGAGTACACATACATCACTGGAAAATTAATTGTCATACTAATTTTATAATGACTGGAAAGTGTAATTTTCCAATACTTTGACTGTTGCATGGTAAATCTTCTTCACACTGATGCTGTGATGTTTGGGTTTAGTAGCAGGTCTTTGTGACCATTAAAACTAAACCAGATAAAAACAACACATTTTTAGAAGAGAGGATGAAGTATTAGTTATTATGAGAGCTGTCAAAATGAATTCATCAGTGTGGATTAATCCATCATCATCAGTCATCTGATTAAAAATTTTAACGCAATTAACCCATCTGCAGCGCAGAATGATTGAATGTCTCTGCTTAACACATTTTGGGCAGTTTGTCCAAGTAGAGTTACTGTCACACATGCACAAATGGGCAGTTGATCCGGTAGTGACAGGCACCAGAACCAACCCATAAAGATGGAAGTCTTTTAACAGCATGATGGCTCTGGATGGAAATATGAGGACAAGAAACCCAAAACAGAACAGTTGTTTCAAGTCGTTTCAATGGAACTGTTGAAGCTCTTTAATAAACACATTAAGTGAGTCTTAAGGTTAATTATATTTAATTGTGATTAATCAAAATTAATTCACTGCAATCCTGTGATTAATCTGATTAAAGATTTTAATCGTTTAACAGCACTAGTTATTATGTTTATCTACTAGGGATGCACCGATACCTGATACTGGTATTGGGTCCGATACTGAGTGAGTACTTGTACTCATACTCATAAAAATACTCTGATACAACTGCACCGATACCACTTATGGCAGCGTGACATTCACAGTTAAGTGCAGCAGGTACACAGCTGAGGAGCAATGTCAGCAGTGTGGAGATTTTTTCAAAATAAATGACTGTGACAAAAGTAACATTGACTGGAAGTAAAGTTAACGACACAGACAGATACAGATGGAGTGTTCTGTCCATCCTCTGTGTACACAGAATTGTGTGTACACTATTCCGTTTTCCAGGTGCTGGCAGATGTGTAGCCAGACAGAACACCAGCGGGAACCGTGGAAGTCGTGGATCTGTTCAAAGAGTGACTGTGAGTTAGTGACAAACTACTGACATATTTCAGACAACTACCCAGGGCTGGGCCGGTTTACATCCTACTTATAATACTATGGGGGTAAGGAGTGGTCCGAACCCCCACTACTTGAGGAAGTAAAAATTAAACTTCAAACTCATTTGTCTTTTCCCTACCTCCTGAAGCTTTGCTTTTAAACCTTACCAGTGGAAATGCTGCAACAGTAGTATCCACATTAGTGTTACCTCCGTCTGCTCCGTGTTTGTTATTACTGACTTTCTTCTTCTTCTCATAAAACTTTACTTTTCTTTGTGTGATTTGTCTAGTATAGTTAATTAAGAGCAGCATCCCCTGGTGGATTGATTTAGAAACGCTCGTTCCAACACATTAAATGTCAGTACCAGCACTTTGTTCCAGTCAGACTAATGACAACGACAATGAAGCACATTTTCAAAAGGAACTAAGAACTGTAATGGGATTATTAAGTACTTGTATCAGTACTCAGTATTGGCAAGTACTCAAATGTGAGTACCTGGTCTGGAAAAAAGTGGTATTGGTACATCCCTATTATTTACCTTCATCAATCTAATCTACCAGTTTTGTTTGTCTCTCAGCAGCATTAGACAGATTTATGTGAAACTTTGATGGTTGAACCCATGAAATTTTAGACCAGATCCATTAAAGTGAGACATTATATAGCCTAGATAATGACTGTCAAACACACAGTTAATGTGTGTGATGTGCTCAAGAAAAAGAGGAAGAAACGGAATAGTTTTTTCTGCTTTTTTGAACATTGCAAAGTCATTTCATTGGCGATGACAGGCACACTGATGGCCTTTGAAAATATTTCTTTTATTTAGATAGAGAACTAACAATGGTTCCAGCCAAATCTCATCCACTGCAATACCTTACAAACCACTGACATCTCTGATGGAAATGTCAATTTCATTCAACTGTCATTAAACTTTGCCTTTTATGAAGAGCCTCAATCTCAGTACAAGAGCAAATATTTTCTTTGGAAGACTTTTGTACTGAAAATGTTAGTTTGCTAAAACTATGCTTCAGTACATACTTCCACACAGCACTATATGTATAACCCTTTTGCTATTAAAAGCTGTACTTTCTTTTTGCTGTACTTTCTTTTTAAGAGTTTCATTGAGACACTGCTGAACTCTGCAGATCTTGTGAAATGTAGTGTACAAACAAAATATGGTTTTCAATTTCAGCTCCCCTGCAATCCAGAATGACTCCTGTGGTTTTCATGAGGATCTGTGAGATGAGTTAACACTATTGTAGTAGCATGTTCTTTTTCTTGTTTCTTCCCATTTCCTCAACCCTATGCTTTTCCCTGTGCAGATATGGATGTATAAGAGGACAGAGAAACTCGGGACAGGGTCACAGGAGGAATGGCGAGGTGCATGTGGGAGGAATGAGGGATAGAATGACTGTGGTGTAAAGAGCAGCAGAGAGAAAGGACAAAAGATCACAGCAAGGTGGAGAGGAATGAGGCCCAGACGTGAGAACTAATTTGACACATTTGCCCAGAATTCCAGCACCGTCTGCCACTATCAACACATTTACCCTCTTTGTCTTGTTATCAAGGGAGATGAGGCCTCAGAGGTCTAGAACAGGTCTGGCCGATCAAAAAGGTGCATTACCAATAGAGGCAGCTGTCCAAATGTGCAGCCTTCCTCGATTCATAGGAAGAGGAGAAGAGATGAGGCTTAAGGAAAGTGAGAGTGACAGTCATTTTCCTGTTCTTGGTAGGGGGCAAAATGTGACTACATTGTATTTCACCATATTGGAAGCATATGAGTTTTTGCCTGGTTTCTGTCTCTTGGTAGGTTTTTTTTTTTTTTTTTTGTCTGTGTCTCTTTTGTTTTCCTTTTCTGGCTGTTCAGAAAACCTCCAAACTTCAGCTGAATGACTTGTTTTGGTGTTTTTGCCAGTTGCATACAGTTTTGAAGTTAAACGCAATAATGTTGAGGCCCATTTAATGAGCCTTAGAGATCAATTTTGGGGCACAAAACAACAAAATGTTCCTATTAAATGGGCTTTGGAGTCATTTCCTATGAGCAGCAGTGCTTAGCTGCTTAAGGTAATTCTAAATTTAGAAAGGATAAAGTAACGTGTCTTTTTTTTAAAAAAGGATTTCTGGACAATAACATAAAATGAAAGTTTATCCTTGTATGTTTTTTAACAAAAGTTTAAATTTATCACTAAATTAAATTTGGTGCATACTATTAACCTGTGGAGGAGCAGAAACACGGCACCGTCTACTCCAATAATATATAAAGCTCTTAGTAGATACATGACTGATTGCATCCAGACTAAAACTGGAGGGGCTTTGTCACTCCAGCTACATGTACTCACTATCCCAACCTCCTATTAGCAACCTTTGTCTCCTCTAATGAGATATTCACAGTGAAATTTTAATTACTAAACACAGGGCCGAGTTGCTTCCAGTACTGACCCCATTCTGATTCAACTTAATAACAATTGCTGTAGTTCTCTTTGAAAAAGTGGGTTAGGAGAAAATTAGGTTGTACAGATATTGAGACAAAGGAAAATCCATTGTTCAGGTGTGAGTTACATAAAGGACTTACAATTATATTCATTTAATTTAGAGTTAATAATGATACGGTACTATTTACACAAGACTTAAAAGATTTGGTTGGTAGTGTAATTGCATGACACTTCTCCTCTGAGACAGAAAGTGTGGGTTTAGTCAGAGTTTGTGCATTTTATATGTGTGTATCTCTTCCTGGGTGTAACATGTCAACCTCTAGAGGAAGATCGACAGCTATTTTCTCCTGTTTGTTTGGCTCCAAATCCACTTGTATCTCTATGAATCCAGCCCTGCGCGCTTCTTAATGGCAGAGACCTTCTCTGTTGGCTCAGCGATGAATAACAGTAATTGTTCAGCCCACTCTCTGTCTATTCCCTTTGTGCCCCTGCCAGCTGGCATCTGGTGCCCGCCGACAATAATATGCAACCCCCCGCCCCCTCCATCATGTTACCTCCTTATACACACTGTTGTAGTCACATGACCGTCCAGCTGTGTCCACATGTTTCCTTAGACACCATGTAAACTTAGATTATGTTTGGCACTGATCACACTCATGCATATACAAATATATCCTCATGGGTGCATATAATTCAAACACACACGCAGACACACACAAGTGAGCATGCACTTTTTTTTTTAATGTGTGGCTGAAAATGTTCTTTTTGATGTAACCTCGTACATGTATTTCACACAGGTACAGATACACACTCAGACACACACAGCCCTCCTCCCATCTTTTCAACCCCCAGTCCAACGTTTTCCAAATGATCTCATCAGATTAGCCCCAGATTGCTACCTATTACAGCCCCGCTACTTATTTAGCAATTTAGCTAGGAGGAAAATTGCCACCGCTTGATGGCTAATTTCAGAGGTGACATTTTGCCACATTGGGCTGCAATGCTGAGGGGCCTGTTGTTGGAAAGACAGGGGGTCCAGTTGTAGTGGAGCCATTAGGACTAAATGATCCCCTCTGACTTGATTTAGTGACAGGAGTCTTCACATTGTAACAAGTGGGGACAGTCTGGAAGGCGAGGCATGTGGCTCTGAATGGAGGTGCTGTGGGAGCACAGCAAAACGGCCTCTTGTCCAACAGTTTCTGGTTTAATGGGTCCAAACCGCATTTTGGTCACATGCTGTTGTATCTTAATACACAGAACCTCTGCTACTATGGGCTAATTATGGAGACAAAATGATGCCATGCATTCATGTATGCATGTTGGTTGCTTCGTGGATGACATGTTTGTGTATGTCCTCAGAAATTAATGATATGCATATGCAAGATGTATTCTTCAATCTCTAGTGGTTCGGGTCGTGTATGCTCTTTGTGAGGATTATTCTATTATTTATTATTAATTAAGCCGAGGGTGATGGCCTCTCTGCTACGACTCCATCTTATAGGTGTCATTTAATCAGTGATATCCTGATACACTCCTGAAAATAATGGTGTTGTTATGTGAATTGGCAAGGAGAGCCATGCTTACCAACACAACCTGCTAAATCCAGAAGCCTTACATACCATCTGCAATGGAGCTGCTGGGTTTTTTTCTATCATTATTAGAGACTTAGCATAATATAAACCTCCTTAAGAAGCACCATATTCATTAGTCAGATAATGTGATTCTGGCAGGTCTATATACTCTAGTAACGTGTCTAGTACACATGCAAATATGTGAACAATTATGTTCATGACATTGTTGGCAAACATGTGATCAAAAGGCATATTTATCTGCAGCTTTAGACACAAATACAGCAATGACACTAATCGATGACCTTACAAACTTTAAGAGGAAAGAGAAAGTGAGAAATCAACAACACAAATGAAAACTAACCAAAGACAGAACAAGTGACAGTCTGTGAAAAGTCATCTGTGACATGTTAAAACTCCCCTGTGTGATGTTCTGTATCCAGTGTGTGCTTAAAACTGTTTTTCCCTGTGATGCTGTCAGGTGCTTTGGCCAGTGGCATCTGCTGAACAAAATGGGATATGTTATGCTGATGTGAAAGTGCATCAATAATCCCTGGTGAGTTATGAACTAACCATGATTATGGCCCTGCGACTGCAGGAAATCCTTTTGAGGCTGTAAAATATAAAACCATGACATTATAAA
Source organism: Ostorhinchus rueppellii (assembly GCA_030068375.1). NCBI lineage: Eukaryota > Metazoa > Chordata > Actinopteri > Kurtiformes > Apogonidae > Ostorhinchus > Ostorhinchus rueppellii. The sequence goes on from JAQQZY010000008.1 coordinate 16,471,957, forward strand.
TATGCAGCCCATTAAAACAGCCAGCTGACATTGCCAAAAATAACTGAGACACACAGTCCGGGGGCAGAAATATGGATTATCGCCTAATGCAGTACAATTCTCTTTATATCTTTCATGATCTGAAAAAGTCCCACTGCACTCATTTATAATGAATGGAAAAACCTCATGTACAATGTGTTTTATGCTATCCTGATGATGTCCATGGAGGGAGGCTTTATTGCTGTGTGTCTGAGTGCACATTTACCGGTGTGATGCTGTTTGTTGCCTTTGAGATTGTTTGTCAATGAAGATAATTGGATAAATTATTGATAATAATTTGGATAAACAGGCAATTAACACTCGGCTAATATTTCTGTCATATGGGACTACTGTTGGGCTGTTTGACATGTACGGAAGAAGTTCTACAAAATAAAAACGGAATATCACTAGATCCAGTCCTGTGAGAAGTGAAGTGAGTGTTTTAAGAGGAAGAACAAATGTTGATTCTAAATACATACAGGAGGTTGAGAGGAGAATGGGTTTTTCTTTGTAATGTTCTGATTTTGCTATGCATCCTAGAGAAAATTGTCTTCAATGCAAAGTTCCTATGTTTTTCAATGTATCTGTACAATAGGTGACTGAAAAATATGATGGCAGCATTTTTTGCACACAGATTAATCTGACTGAGACATTAGGAGAGGCAAAACACTGCCATTGTGGCCATAATGACAACCAATTTGAGGACCCCTGAGAAGCCCAGCTGTGTCCAGGGCCAGATGTATTGGCCCTTGATGAGTTAAACCAAGCCTATTTACTCATGCTCTTTCTCCTCGGCCTGTAGCACCCAGACACACACAAACACATATGCATAATGGAGAAATAATGGAATCTCCTAATAATTTGTTTGGGCCAGAGAGGGAAGCAGAGGAATGAGGAGTCCGAGGCATGCTTTCTAAATGACATGCCCCTGTGGCCTAACACGATTAGAATTTAAACTATGAGAGCGCGCAGCCCTTCTTCGGAGGTCGAGATGAAATATTGAGATCGCCGCTATGGCTTTTGCTCTCTTCCCAGTTTCTTGTGACATTCTCTCACTCTGACACTTGTCTGCCAATCAAAATGATGGACAGCTAACACAGGAAGAACAAAGACGAGGTCCGCTGAGCCAGTTTGTTTTAGTCACTGTGGTGGGAAGAGGGTTGAGTGACACTTTGACACTTGAAGACACTGTGCTTTAGTGAATAGATGATGTGCACTTCATATAGCGGTAAAACCACCCGGTGAGAATGTTGTTAGACTTTGAGACTTCATATGTGTGAGCTGCTGATAACCAAATTTACTTACAGGAATGTATAAAATACTTATGATATTTCATTTCACTGTAACGTATTCATACTTTATCTTCTCGTTATGGGACACACATGCAGTACAATATACTATATTATCATCTACGCTCATGTGTTGCATGTTTTTTCAGTTTGTTACTTGCAGTGCTAGGAACATTGGGTTAGAAATGTAACAGGTTAAACATTAGTAGTAACTCTATTTAGAATGTAATACTGTTTGTCTTCCTTCGTCAGAATAATGTAACTAATATAATTACTTTTTAAAGATGCTATAATCTTGGCAATTTACACTGTAGCTGCAGCCATAGAAGTTTGATGGGTTCTTCTCATGTACCTCAGTCTTGCGTATTTTGCACCAGCTTTGCATATTTTGTACAGTTAAAATGATAATGTATCTTATTTTTATATTCTGAAATATTGCACATATTTATATGAAATGAATGATCATATATTAATAAAATTGTGATGTAGTATTTTTAAGGTCAATATTGTAATATATTGGACGGACTCAATTTCCCATGATGCATAGCACTTGTGTCACTTCCTGAGAAATGCTTGGTGAAATCAATGAATGGGCTCACCTGTATTTTGATTGCACTCATACACACGTATTTTGAATGGATTTTAATAATTTTTTGAAAAACAAAATCGACCCTTTATTTAAATTAAACATCCAACATGTATTATTTGGTTTGTCTAAAAATGAAAAAAATAAAATAAAATCCAAGACAAGATATATGTAATCATCTTGATTATAGCTAAATTTCATATTCATTGTTCCAAATTCTTTAAACAACGACCAAGTTTTTTTTTTTTTTTTTTTTTACAGCTGTACTGCTAAATTATTTGGAAACCATTGATAGAACTTTAAATCCCAAAGCAATCAAAACAAAAAGTCTGTGTAAAACATATGATGTTACTTGATATTTAATTTACCAAAAGCCTTCTTCTTCTTGCAGCGCTGTTTGCTACTTATCTGTTATTCTGTAATATGATGTTAATGTTATAATTATATTTCATCCTGTAATGTTTGTAAATCTTTATATGTATATTGTTCATTTTTTTTTTTTTAAATGAATGGGCTTATGAGGCTACAAGGTGTAAGCTACCTGTTTGATGCGCTACAAGTTTTTATCGTCTCATGCTCACCAGTTACCGTAAGTTTATATTATCTTATGTTCACCAACTGCAACTTGTAACAGCAACTCTTAGTCCACAAGTCAGCAAAAGTGGTATGTTACACTTCAGGTTGCGTTTGTGTTTATGAATGTATGACTGACTGTGGTATGTTTGTCTTGTTTGTGTAGTTCTACGGTGTTTGTGTGTTTCCTTATCAGAGAAATAAAACATCAGTGTTTAGAACCTGAGCCTTAGATTTGTGGCTAAGAGCCTCATATACACTTTATAATACACATTAGAGCCCTTTTCTTATTTCACAGGGAAAATATACATGAATTTCCCACCTTGGTTTGGTGAGTGTTTACCAAAAATAATCCAGTCACATGTAAAACCTTTGTAATCTCCAACAGTGTGACTGATAACTGTAATATGATTAGAATTTGATTGATGGTTTCAGTAACAAAATACAGATTACAGTATAATTGTTACATCACCTCTGTATGTAAAGCTATTTACATAACTCCATACATAATGACAGCACCTGTGAACCAAAATAAACTCATTATGGAAAGTTCAAAGTCAAAAGTAAAGTTTTTTGAAGGAAAAAGTTTTCACGAAGATGCATGAAAACCAAAAGCAGATCATGAACACTGAAAATTACATAAACAAACTTACCAAGATTTGCACACTTGACTTAACTGAACTGAAGTGTGTCAGTTCTGCTTGATGTCTCCTTCTTTATTATGATAGCATATAATGTTTATCACTTTTGTAACTCCCTGGTTGGTTTTAGTTTCATTTCTGGAATTTATTTCATACTTAATGAGGAAAGAAACCATGATTAAAAAATAATTATATCCAGTCAAATGAGGGTGTAACAGGGAGAAGAATGATTTTTTCTCTCTTTCTCATGTTGCAGTATGGACCAGTGAAACAGTGTTTGGCACAGAAGCAGAAGCTCATGATTATTTGAATATTTCTCCCTCATGAATAACAGAAAATATCGCTTGCTGGACGGGACTATGTGAGAACCAGTATATGTGTGTGTGTGTTTTTCCTGCATTTGTGTGCATGATGTGCACCTGCACTGAAGCGTGAAAGTGTTTGTGCGTGCATCTTGATCTCTCTGTGGTTTTACTCAAGTGTTTATTTTATACACATGAATTCCATATACTTTGAAGGTTAATTGCGGCTGTACTGTATGTGAGTGTATATTTGAGTGAGTGTGCTGGGGTTAAAAGGTTGCCAGTCTCTGTCTCCAGGGTTCAAGGCTGCCAGTGAACATATGTTTGCGTCTCTCTGATCTCTTGGCCCACCAGTCATACAGCCTTGCAGTGCACGTCCCCTCAGACTCTACCACTGCCAGGAGAGCAAACATGTTGATGTGGAGTCTGACGGAAGGCGAGGAGCTCCATCCAAAAAGGAGCTGCTGCACAAACTTGGTGTATGCGTTTGACAGTCACTGAAATGCAGATGCAGATGATAAACCAGTCAGTTGGTATGGATCTAATAATAAATGCTGATCAACATTCCCTTATACAATATGCACGATATTATCATCTCTGTTTATGGTTCCTATTCAGCATTCGTTCGTCATATTTTTAATCTTTTTGAAAATATTTTGCCACAAGAAGAACTTTGAGATACGTGTTAAAAAAGTTCAGAATCAGTCTTAAACATAGAACTCAAAGGAAAAATAAATCTTGAGACACACCCTGAATTTCAGCTACAGTGATATTCTTTTCAGTGTGACTTAGTTTTACGTGTTTTTCTTCTATTTTGAAGTGTTTAATCTGTGTCGTTCTTGTACTTGAGTTTACTGGTCTCACAGGAACTCCAATGTGAGTCAGATCAGTGTTTTCATCTCTACTGAACCCCCTCCAAACTTTAGGCACTAGCCCACTTCAGAGAGCTGTTTTGATAGAGACATCCAGCGTGCTTTCAGTGGAAGTCATGTCACATTTGTGCTAACTTGGCTTCAATATGGTCAGAAAGAAAGAGAAAGGGAAAAGGGAGGCCTAGAGGAAGAGAGGTATGGCCAGAAGACAAGAAGAGAAAAGAGCTGTTTCTTATTCATCTGATTCTAATTTGGATGTAAATTGCAGGCTGATGTCTCAGCGAAGCGGCATGTTGCTGGGTAATCACGGTGGAATCCAGGAGAATAAGGCCAGAAAGAAATACTGCTAGACAGGTGCACAACAGAGCGGCTCAATAGGGCTGTCGTTTTTATCTGCGCTATCTATCTCGCACACGACAGAACATGGACGGCAGAGCATACAGGGACACTCATACACACTGTCATGTGGTAGAAGCCTCATGTTCAGTGTGAAGCACAGACATAGAGGCAGCTGTTCCTGCCAACAGCTAACTCTCTTTTACTTCTTGTGTCTTTTTTGCTTTACTTCTCTCCTGCACTCACACACTTCCATACAAATGCATCACTCCCTCATTCTCATTCTAGCCTTTCACATTTTTTCTTCGCTCCCTCCTCTGTTCTGGTGTTTTCTTTTTTCTTTTACAAACTCACTACACTGCCACCCCTCCACCCACATCGGCCCACTTCTGGGCGGTGTGCCACTGTCCCGGCCTCAGCCATCACATCTGCTGATGATAAGTTTCATTTCACTCAATTGGTGTTCATTAACAAATAATGATCCACAGCCGGTTTATTTGAAAAAAAGAAAAATTGAAGTCTAATTGTTTGCCTCTTGTAAATCAGTGTGAGGCTGCTTTCCTGCCGACACGCACTCCTCCTCAGAGCTGTCCCCAGTTGATGATGTCAGAGGTGGATTGTGGATTTTTGGTCGGGGGCAGTGTATGCCTAAGTGACTGCTAGAGCCCTCAGTAATCCCTCTGTTCAGGATGGGGCCCGCTGGGGCCCAATGAAAGATGTAATAGAATCCCTCTGTATGCCTGCTTCCCCTGCAGGGTTAGAGATTAACACTAGTGTCATATTCGGCTCTGTCTGCCAGAGCTGGTCCTCTCCGTCACCCTCCCTAACAAGGCTACAAATTTCACAGGCCAAATATTGACAACATGTAGCTTACTGAATGTTTATGTAGGGCTTTACATTTCTGATGTTGTTAGTCCAAGTAATAAGTCATCTGAGGACAGGAAACATTTAATCATGTTACATTCACTGGTTTAACTTTTTAAAATCACTTTTAAATAGAACAGTAACCAAGCAACAATACACACAGTCAATATGTATTTTAGCTTTTCGAATGACTCATTAAATCCATTTCTGCGCCAATATCTCTATCAAACTTGATGTTTTAGAATATCCAGTATTCAGGCTTTAATAACATGTGATGTATTGATAAAAGTGAGCATGTCATAAGCCAAGGCTCCCCTCCTGCATCTTACTTATTTTTCCAGGTCTGCCTTCTCTGCCAGAGAACAGAAGGCCTACAGCATCATTTCCTTCAGGGTAATGACGTGTGTGGAAAAACAGAACAACAGGAGGAGAAAAGGCGCTGGCTGAAGGCTGCTGATGCTGTGTCAAACCCTGGAGAAATGGTGACTTTTCCCCAACGTCATGTCACAAGCATGAATACACAGGACGGATTAGCGTGACGTGTAAAGTGTCAGTTAGCCAGGGTTTGTGTTAGGGCTTTCTGTTCCATATTTTAGATGCCACTTGTTTGAGTGACTGCAACACACATTTATACTGTATAAACACACACACATTCTTCTACAGAAAAGCAGACATAAAGAGAAATGAAAAATAAAAGGATACAAGGCTGCCAACAGCTTCTGCCAACAGCTTTGGAGCCTTGAAAACAGCCAGCTTTGACCAGTTTCAGTGGCAGCAGTGACAGGGAGGGAGAGTTGTGGCTTCTAAGTGGAAACCCAGTCTGCTGCAGTTTGGCAAACCTCTGGACTCTTTACAGTGTGTGTGTGTGTGTGTGTGTGTGTGTGTGTGTGTGTGTGTGTGTGTGTGTGTGTGTGTGTGTGTGT
>JAQQZY010000008.1:16478460-16507410 GCA_030068375.1 Ostorhinchus rueppellii
TGTGTGTGTGTGTGTGTGTGTGTGTGTGTGTGTGTGTGTGTGTGTGTGTGTGTGTGTGTGTGTGTGTGTGAGTCTCCAGTACTGGAGAGGCTTCAGAGAAACGAGAAAGTGTGTGTGTGTAGGTGTGTGTGCAGGGCCACAGTAGTCTGGCAAACCAAACTTGCAAACGTGCACACTGGGGCTCAGTGGTGGGAAAACTCCTCTAATAAGTGTGCACGCAAACACACAAACTGAGACACACACACACACAGATCAGGAGTCAGCTGTCTACCCCTGCTTCTCAGCTCATTAAACCAAATCCCAGAGACTGGACTGAAGAATTTAAATTAGAACCCCCCTCCTTTGAACTTTTCTTCCTTTAGTTCACAGTAGTTGTAGTTTCAGTCCAGGTACAACACGCCCACTTTGACACTTCATGTTGGACTCTTACTTAGTGTCGTGTGTGGCCACGGCTGCACCTTTGGGTGTCACACATGCCATCTGAGCTGACACTGGCAGTGCTGGCAGCCCCTTTTTGCCTGGACTTTGGCCTTGGGGAGGGGGAACCTAGTTGAAACTCTGAAATTGTATATGTGTAAATCCGACAAAAATCCCCCGCCCAACACTCCCACCCAGCCCACGTTTGTCTGGGCCTTGTAGTTCCAGTCCCCACGGAAACTGGATAACAGTGGTGTTTAGAAGAGCTCCTGATTTATTTGGGATAACAGGCCTGCCTGACGGGCCCAGGGCCCGTCCATGGTCCCCTGTAACAGTAACCACAGAGAAAGAGAGGATTAGAGACTTTCAGTGAGGAGCTGAGGTAAATGGTTTGTAAAAGTGGCTGGTCCATTTGACCTTGTAGCTGCTTTTGTCCAAAAAACATTAGTACTTTAAAGTTAAAAAATGGTGTGTTATCAAGGAAATCAATGGAAATGTCAGTGTCTGTGAAGTTTTACTGCTATTCCTATAAGGTTTCTCTTTGAATTATGAAGTTTTATCAGTGAAAATACCTTCCATTTTTTTTAAACGTTAAAACTAATGAAACAGACACAAATGAGCCAGGCCATCGTTTTTCAGCAAAAACTTAAACATTTCCTTCTTTTATACGTGATAGCTTAGTTTTACAGTGATGCCATGACATTTGTGTAATTTTCGTTTTCTTTGCTGTACAGAGAAGTCTTTGTGTGACTGTAAAACTTCGCCAGTGAAAGTTTGTGAACAGCTTCAACAAAACCTGCTGAAGCAGCTGTTTGTGTCAGTGAGTCTGCATCTCTATTTAATTTTTTTTCCATTCTCCATTGTGGTTCACACTGAACTTCATAAGACACCCTCTCCCCCTCCTTCACATGTGACCTCTGACCCAACCTTGATTCTTCCTTTTTCACTGTTTGCCAAACATTTTTTGGAAGAGGCCATCCGCGGCTGTTTCTCTATGGAACTATCCTACACCCCCGTACCTTTTAGTCAGGCATCATCCAGCGCCCTCGCTCTCTGTATCAGCTTTTTGTCAGGGATTTGCCTCCTCAATCCCACAAATCAACAGAGGATAGATGCCTATTGTGCCTAATCAAAGCACTTCCTCCTGGGGTAATCCCTCAATTTGAGCAGGAAGAAAAGCCCAGTGAAGGGGGGAATGTTCTGGATCAATCCTATGAAGGGCCCATATTATACACTCTCATTTAGATTTCACCAAAGAGACACAGCCAGCCAGCATTCTTAACCCCCCTCCCCTCCCCACCAACCACCTCCGACTGCTCTTCTTTTCTGTTTGTGTTTATCTTTATTTCACTCCTCTTTCACTCTTTATTAATCTGTTTTTCCTCTGCTGTTGTTGTCAGTGAGTGTCCTGGCGTGCGGGCTGGTTAGCGCGTGGCAGCTCTTTGAGTGTTTACCCGAGGAGCGGCGAGGATGATTGACTTGTTGCTGGCGAAAGCTTGTGCGTACACTGGATGTACGATGACAGGAGCATCAACCTAGATGTTTCAGTCAGCCTCTACACAAAGACCCCCCTCATTCGTCAAGGTGGAGATGTAAATACATCTGTCAGGTTAGCTACATTGGCAACTCAGTGCATGTCATTTTGGTCATTCATGCTCAGATAAGTAGGTGATATTCTTAGATTGCTCTCGGGGGCAGGTATTCTCTGTTTTTCAGATTATGACAGGGATATGGGAGATTTATTATGAGCCCATTTTAGGGGAAATCTTAACATCTTTAGCTGGTTTTTCATTCTTAAAAATATATTATGATTCTTTCTCAATTTCATGGCTTTTTTTGATGTCTTAGAATGACTCAAACATTAATACAGTAGTGGCTCTGCATTTATCTGATGCTAATTTTGACATCTAATATAAAACTGTTTGTAAAAAACTAATACGATAGATGTCTTTGATTACCACAGATGATAAAAGAAAATAAAATCAGTGCTGTGTAGATCTCTAGGTGTGTGTCATTTTGCAAACCGGTAAACTGTTTCTTTTTCAAAGTTTCAAACATTTTTGTTATCTGAGAAGAATGCCATATGTTAGTTGCAGCTTGGGTTTAACTGTTAAAAACAAAAATATCACATTTTTCTACAAAAAGCATGGCTTCTCAGATGCAAAGCCGCTGACACGTCTATAATATTGCACATAATAATGGAGCTAATTTCACTTTGCGAGTAGCATTTGCCACCTTATCCTGCTCGAAGTCTCCCATAAAACATTGCTATGTCTAGCCACCAACAGATGTTTCTGTTGCCTGTGTTAGATCTTTAAGTAGTTGTTTTGTTTAGTCTCACTGACAGCTGTGTTGGTTTCTCTTCTGTCTGTGCACTCAGTTATACTAATTTGGACATCATTTTGTTCTATTGTTTTCTCTGTTACTAATATAATGACAAACTGCTTTGTATTTTTTGGTGTTTCATGCCAAAGCTTTGCTGGCTTTAAAATCTGACTCGGTGTTTGTGTGTAGGAGCTGCATCAATAGATGTCACTGAATAAAGCTGACAGAACATGACCTTTACCGGAGCTCTGAGGTTACTGTTCTCAAGCAAAGGAAGTCAAAATAGATGAGTGGATTAAGTGAGAGCCAGTGTCCCTGGAGACTCATTAGAATAGGAGTGGAATAAGGAGAAAGAGAGAGAAAGGGACCGATCCCAGCTGGACTTGCTTCCTTTCACATCTGACCTCATCACCAGGAAGATCTCACAGACCACCATCTGGTTGGTCAGGTACCCAAAGCAGGGCACAGAAGAAGTTACACTACGCATTCCAAAATCGTTTGTGTTCATTTAGTGTAAAAGCAAAGAGTGCCCGATTTATCTTAAATTTAGATCTGAATTGAGTTAATTCCAGTTTCTTTAGTGAAATTTAATAGTTTGTAAATATTAGGTTACATTTAACACATCTAGTGCAGAGAAATATAGTCAGAATTAGCTGGCAAATATTCCCAATACGGTTATATTGTACAAATGAAATTCAAGCACAACATTTCCTTGGTCTGAGACAGGTATTCAGAGGAGCTGAATGAACAAATCGGTGTCAAATTAAATGAGGCTTTCATGAATGTCATAGATGTGATTCCACCTTTTCTGTTTGATGTACTTCCTTTTCTGTCATTATTTTTCTTAAACTACCATAGCCATCTACTTTTTCACTAAGTTGTAGTGATTTTGGACAAGGATGACTTATTCACTTTTGTCTTAATTCAATACAAAAACTTCTCCACTTTTTTACTGTTTGTCTTTTCACATTTTCTTTTCATGGCTTGAAACACTTGTATTGTTGTTAAAGCTTTATTTTATAGAACATCAGCTAATATTGTCTTGTAATCAGAATGAAAAATAGTGTGTCAACAAATATTTTCATGCTTTCCTGAAACCTGCATAGCACCAAACTATCATTAGAAAGAATGATAACATTGATACTATAGTTATTTTGTAAGGACTGTGTTGCCAAAATGATGTTTGACTAATGTAAGTGCAACCTTTCCTTAAAATGTCAGCGAGTTGGCCAGGATAGAAAGCTGATCTTTTCTTCAAAATAAGAATTTGGAGAAATTGGTGCAACAAGCATTGGTGCACTGTGCGATGGCAGCCATGTGTGGCCCAGACTGTGGTGATGTGATGGACGATGTGAGTAATTCTCATTAACTTGGAAATGGCACATTAACTTTATTACATTTGAAAGAGGTATGACTACCTGCGTTTGCATTGGTTAAGAACAGTCTGTGTGCAAGCAGTAATTCCCAGATTACGCTATCCTTTTATATACGCCTTGTGAAACAGAACACACAACTGCTTTATTTTCCTGTATGTGGGCACTTCCAGTAAATGCTGTAAAGTTTTAGTCCAAGTCCTCTTCTAAACTGCAACTTCTCTTCATTTAATGTTTTTCTCCCTATACTGACAACAGGATAAGACTTCAGCCACTGTCTGCTTTCCCTCAGTCTGCCTCCAAACACTGTCCTTTCCTCTCGTGAGTCTGGGTCTCACTGCTCTCTGGGGCCCACAAGTGTCCCAATCCCTTCCTCTGGCCTCGGTTTCTAACCTAGATCAAATGTTAGGCTTTAAAAAGCTAAAGTTTGATGTGGATGAGCAACTGCCTATGAAACACTTTAATCCGCAATGCTGTAATGTATTTAATTTCACACCCTCTGATGGTGTTGCCCCTTCTTAGGATTACCCAAGGGAAGAGGGGAGTGGAGGTGGGGGCACAAGGGCAAGGCGAGAGGAGGGGGGTAGTCAGTGAAGCCCTTCGTAGGAGAGAGGGACTTAAAGAAAGACAGAAGGAAAGAGCTAATCAAGAGTTTCAGCTGCACCAAGATATGCAACGAGAGGTGGAATATGTTTTAAAAACAAAAAAAACAAAAAAAACAAAACAAAACAAAAGATGCATGAAAGAATTTACATAGCCGACACAGTGGCATGCATGCAGAAAAGCAGTGAGAGTCAAAGAGAAAAGATGGAGAAGGGAGCAAAAAAAGAAAAAGCATTTCTAAAACCGCCGAGAAATCTTGCCACAGAGCTGGCTTCACAGAGAAAGAGAAGAATGCCACTTTACAATTTGGAATGCTTGTATTCAAATAGGAGGTCGGAGCTTTGGAGCCCGAAGAATGCAGCTATATCTGCATTGTCACACCCCCCCTCTTGGATAAGGGAAAAGACACCCTGGCAAATCCCATTGTAGAGCTTGGGAGCTTCATAAAAGTTAAGGAGCGATGGATATAGTCTTGGCCCCCTTATGAGATGAGGATCTATCTGGCCTGGCTTCGGAAGCCCTAGACGCATACGCAGGGATATTGGAGGCAATAATTCCCCGGGACGGGAGCACACACAGGCTCCTTTATATCGCCCCCTAATATCCAATTTACGGGCTCAGGCCATCCGCCAGAGCAGCCCCCGAGAACTTAAAATGCACAAATGCCAGTGTGAGATGGAATTAAGGCCAAGTTCTCTTTTCTTCTGTTTGCCAAAAGTTTGAGGCTTACAGAAATATGAAACTGTTTTTCTCTCTCTCTCCTCCCTCCTTCCCTTCGTCCCTTCACACTCCTCTCCTCCCCCCTTCTGTCTGTTAACTGAATTCATCCATTAAATAGACAAGGAACTGAAAGCAGTAAATAATTTGGGCTCGCGATGGAAAATGACTTGATGTTTGGTGGTTTTGGGTAAATGCACGGTGTGGGTTTCCAACACAGTGGGTCGGAAATGTTGTAAACAAGCATTGCTGATTGGAAATAATTCACAGTTGTTAAACATATTTAGTTTTCTTTGAAATTTGTCAGACGGGGACACTGTAGCTGAGTCAAAGTCTGTAAATAAGGAAGGTTTGGTTATTTAGTGGAAAATACAGCAGGGTGAGAGAAGTCTATCATGCTTAGATGAGTTGAGATTTATTTAGGTTTTGGGTGAAAAAGTAAAAGTTAGAAAGTGTATACATGCTTAAGAGGCGTGATATTCCCCCTCTGCTGATCTCCTTATCCTCTCCTTAGCCTCCCTAAGCGGTATGTGGTGCACACACACATGTACACACAAGCACACACAGTGACTTTCCCTCCGCTATTGCTGGATGAATCTCCCATGAACCTTGCCAGCCTCTCTTGCCTGTGGATGTATTTACTCATAACAAGGGCTTAGGCCAATAAGAATATATGGTGATTTATACTGTGACCAGCAGAGGATTGTGTTGCCCTGATGGTTTAAGTATTTTACACTTTGCTAAACTCTCTGACACCTCCATGGATAAAATCCCCCATTTGTACCAGCCCATCTCCACCTCCTCTCAAGTCTGCACAAAGAAACAACAAAACAAACTGTGACGGAACAACAGGGAAGCAACGGATGTTTTACACTGTTTACACCAGTTTTAAGTCAAATATACATGAAATAATCATGCATCAGCTCCCAGGAGACACATACATATTAAAGAATAAAATATGAAAAACTACAGACAGTAGCAAATGTTCTATCTGAACTTTTATGTAAAGCCAGTTTCATACAGACCAAAAACACAAGTTAGCTTGACTCATGGGGATTCATAGATGTTCTTATTAGCCCTCAAAGACCTAAAAAGCCACTAGTGACTAAAGGCATCCACTGATCTCTCTGTCAATATGTTTTGAACAACCAGTCTTATCAATAAATAGAAATAATTCTGGTAAGACTGAATTGATCAGCTTCTCACATGATGCGTTCAGAGACTCTGCAGTGAAAACAGTCATCTTCTGCCACATTGATTTACCGGTAAAACCCATGTAATTTGGCAAACGGCAGTGGTGACACTGGTTCTTATGTTCAGGTAATGATATATTTTGATGAAAAAGTCTCTTTTGCTTCAATTTTGATATAACAACCTTTGAAATTACACTGAGCTTTTCTGAGCATCTACATGGGCGGTAAATTAAATGTACGTAAATACCAGATTTTCACAGAAAAATGTGAAATGCAAAGGATAATATTGCAATATATGGTAATAAATAACTTAGGAAAGTTCGGACATAGAGAAAAATTCCTTTGGAAATCACCATAAAAGTAGCTCTATGTTTGTGTGGAGGGCAGAAAGGTCCACAGTGAACATATCCTTCAGTGTCAGGACATTCCTAATATGAATAATGAGACCTGTGTTTTCAGCCTATAAAAGGTCAAACTTTATACTGAGTAACAGGACTGCAACCTGTCAGTGGATTATTCCTTTAACCTATTATTTGAATCAGTAAATCACACAATTTTATTAATTTTCTTCACTCAATCAGGACCTTAAAACAAGCCGTTTCCCTGTGGTGAAAGGTTAATTTTGTAGCAATCGCTTTATATTTAATCAGTGACTTGAAAAGGAGACGTAACCTCAGGTAACCTCTCCGGCTGGTCATTCATCTCCATCGAAACTTGTCTCTGTCTTAATTTCCCTGGTCATTTTGGCCGAACTCTCCAAATGGCGTCACATTTGAGAACGTGGTGCTGATGCGATCCATCTACCTTCCCCAAAAGGTCATGCAGAGTGTGCCCAAGTCATAAAAATCCCCCATCTCATTATTTGAGCATTTCTTCGGCCGGTGGCAGGGGTGCAGTGCAGTGGAAATGGAATGATATATCGGAGCTGGTCAATAGTCGATCTATAATGACTGTGTTGTTGGGCTTTCACTTTAGAATAATTTATATCCCTGCTGATCAATAACTAATCTTGGGCATAGTCAGCACTGAAATAAAGAGGAGAATGATGATGGCAGGGGGAGAGGCTCTCCTGGAATGTGTGGGAAAATTATGCCCCCCAACTCCCATCACACGCACACACACACGCACACACACACAGGCATAAAACATCACAAAACCCTAGAAGTTTTCACTAGAAGTTTTTTAATGATTGATTTTGTGTAATGCTGTAATAATTTGTATTTAATTAGCTTTCTAAAAGTTGATGTGGTATAACAGAGGTGTGAATGTGTCTGTAGAAGAGTGTGTGCCTGCTGTACACTTATTTATTTATTTATTTTTTGCATTTTCAAAGTCGAGACATTTGCATTTTCCTGCAAACACCTGAGAGCATTCCTGTGTTTTTGTGCGTGTGTTCGTCTGTGTACCTGTGTGTCTGTGTATGTGTGTGGGTATATTTCAGTGTGTCTTGGCCTGTGGAGCTGAGGGGGCTGAACCCTCTGCCCTCAGATTAGCCCCTGGTTGATAGGATTAGGCTCTAATGACTGGGACTTGGAAGACAAAGGGAGTTTCTGCAAAGAAGCTTAGATATGGAAGAATTAGCAGCAACCTTCCACTGCTCTTTCTTTCTTTCTCTCTCTCTCTTTTTTTTGGCTTTTTCTTGCCTTGTTCACTCCCTCTTTCCCTCTCCTCCTTTCTTTATGACCTTTCCTCCCATTGTCTCTTGCATACACTCAGGGTCTTTTGTAACACTTGAAAGGTTTCTTCCAACTGTTTCCCTTTAGTCATCTGACAAACTTGTTCACCTGAGAAAACTGCACCAAAGATTAAGAAGTTGTTGAATTCCAAACTTCATCATTTAATTTTTAACCTGTAAACGTATAGGAGACCTGAACATGCTTTTTAGGACAGATGTTTGGGGGCTTTATTGTCTTAAATCTTACACCCATTTTTATAACATAACATAACAGAGTGCCTTATCAGTGCTTGAATAATTAAATTTTTGATCACACTGAAAATCCAACATGTTGAAGCAATTTGATATAATTCACTTCTATCAAATCACCATCAGCAGTGCACTGCCAATAGGTCTGGGGTTTTTTGGGTTTTTTTTGTGGATATTCAGCCTTATTAGCCTCTATGCTAAATGGTCTGATGCTCCAAGGCCCTACTCAGGTTCTAATTGCCCTGGTCTCAGATGCTTTTCGAGAGGGAGCGCCAGCCGAGACGCAACACAACAACGGCAAAAGAGAGGGATTTAGGAGATTTTCTGCCAGCTTACGTAAGAAGAGAGGAGAGCAGCTCCGTTTGGTTGAGGCTGAGAGGCTGCATGTGTGTTTATGTGTGCAACAAAGATAAAACCATTGGAGGATGAAACCATTAGAAGAGTATTGCTCAATAAGCCTTGGTATTTTAATTTGGAGCAGAGTGTTTTGTGTTGTTTTGGTGTTGGTTTTGTATTTGTGTGTATGTTGATACAGTTTGCACATTCAAGATGCAATGTTAGTCACGGCTGCGAGGAATGGAGAATGATGGAAAACCCAAAATAAAGGCGGGTGGGGTGGACGTCAAGATTTGTTTGGGAAGTCATGTATGCTGGTGTGAGTCTGAGGGCCGAGTGTTGGTTTACTGAGCCCCAGCTGGGCTCTAATCCGGCTGACTTTTATAAACCTGACTGGGCAGAGCAGGCAAAAGCACTGGCGTTAGCACGAAGGAGGCACTGTGAGGTTGTACACAAGCCAATCTCCTGTCAGTCTTAATCCAGTTATTGAGCTGTTTATTTAGTTTATTTACTTTCGTGCCAAAGTGCCGCCTGAAGTTTCTAATTTAGAAAAATATAGTAGACCTTATCGCTATGCAGTAAGTGGTACAGTTTTGTCAGCTGAAGATGGGACTGACCTACTATCCCTTCCAAACAACCAGACGATGTTTAATTTTGAGGTTTTAATTACCCTCCAGTAGCTTTCTCACATCTCGTTAAATTAAAAGTCGTAAAAGACACACAATAAGTGACTGATTATGGGACTAACCTGACCTGCTGTGTGAATACGTCGCTGGTTTTCAGCAAATACTTCAAAGCCTGGATGTTGAGCTGGAATCTGTGCACCAGCCACGGTGCATATGTCACAGGCCTGCTGCGTGGTGAAATCCTCAAAGCTAAATCAACTGCATTTACAGCGCAGTAACCATGACATCATGCAGTTTTCCTAACTATCCCCTGAGTTATGTTGAGTCCAATTTGCCCTAAAATGCTTACATACACACACACACGTAGAAAAAATTCTCCTGTATGGACGCACATCCACACACAAACTTCTCCCCTGCGTGGTGCACACACGGCCTGTTGGCTTTTATCTTGTGCTGGGCACTAGATGAGGACCATATGCAGCCTCAGTGCAATTATACTGTGGTGAATTGGTAGAACAACAACAGGGTGTTTTAACGGAGCAGTAAATGCAGGTAAGGGCCTTTATTAAGCCAGATCAGGTTGCACTGATGTTGTCAGCTGCAGAGTGGCTCTCAGACAGGCCTGACTTTGTTTGTAGCAGCGTGTCCATGGTGGGATATTCCATGAGCGCTCTTTGACGGACATGTGGTCATTCCAATATCAACGGAGACGTTTACCTGTGTTACTCTGAGTAGTGTTTGGGTTCCTGCATCCCAGAATACGCGCACATACAATTTACCTGCCTGAATGTGTTTGGGAGATTGTATGCGATCCATAATGGACTCAGACATGTGACTCTTTTCTAGTGCCCAATAGGTGAAAGGTCAATCCCTTTAATGTTTACATGTAGTCCTGTGATGTCGACCCTGTTTGGAAATGAACCCAAACTGCTAGTAAATTACCACTAGATGACAGTTTATGTCTGTGCAGGTAGGAAAAGCCAATTATTACAGGCAAAGGTCAAAAGGAGTTGGCAAATAACCCTGACATTCTATTCTATTCTATTCTATTCTATTCTATTCTATTCTATTCTATTATGTTCTTCCATTTGGGTAAATTTGTCAAGCACCAAGTTCACAAAAAAGTTAAAACAAACAAAAACAAAAAAAAAACCCACTTTGTATTCTATTCTATTCTATTCTATTCTATTCTATTCTATTCTATTCTATTCTATTCTATTCTATTCTATATCTTTCAAAAACGTATGCACTACATCAATAATGTTTCTTCACTCCTTCCTACCAAGCCATTCATCATCCTACAGGTTTCGTGCTCACACGTTCAGATGTATGATTTTAATTTGTAGGTTTTATTACAAAGTCTGATGAAAATACTGAAATCAGCTGCCGTGGAAGCTCTCGTGGTTTGGTGGTGAGCTGAAAATTCGGGCACAATGTAATCACCGTTAACATGTCAATTCAGAATGATTAAGTCAGTCAGTGCTTCTGGATGGAATTAGTGCTTTTTCCTCTTCGGAAAGCACAAGTGGTCAGCCGCTGGTTTGGAGACCATCTGCTGCTCTGCTACTCTCATGTCGAATTACAGAAATATTTAGAATCTGTTTTCCAGTTCAGTTGTATATCGAAAAAACTAAAATGACCTGATGTTATATAAGTTTTGCTTAGTGAAAACATACAACAGTTAGAGGTTGACGGAATAAATAAAGACTTATTTGGAGCAAATTTGTGGAATATAAAATGTGAGAGTGAGAGTATGCACACCACACTGTATGAACTTTTTCACACCAACTAAACAGGATAGTGCACATGATGAGGCTTTTGCTCCTGTGTGATGGAGACACATTCAACATGCATTTTTCAAAATATATTTTTAATGCAAAACTTTACATAGATTGTTTACAAAATATGTAAAGAAGATCTAATGTGATGTGCATTTATACACTCTTATAATAATAATAAGGAATAATTTGGAACTATTTAGTTTTCAGACAAACTACTCTTTTTATTCCTATTTATAAACATCAGTAATCACCTTTTAATTCCCAGTTACACTTTATTTATCAAAAATAAATCACATTGTCACAATCATTTCATGAGAATAGATAAAAATATTTCATTCCAACTTTATGGTTAACAGTGTAAAGTGTGTAAAACATGATATAAAAGTATTGTAACAGAGTTTAAATGTATGACAGCAAGGCATTGAAATGTGTTTTTTTGCAACTAAGTACCCCCCCCCCCTAAAAAAAAAAAAAAAAAACATAAGAAAACTTTACCAACAGATGAATTTAAAAGATTTCCAGTCTTCAGTGCAAATTTAAACGTTCCCTTCTGAGTTGACGGCTGTGTGTGCGCAGCTCTTTGCATAAGAAGTTTTCAAATCTATTTTTTCCCCTACGTTTAGAAATTCAAGGACAAATCAAAAAAAAGTGAGACAGAATAATTATCTGAAGCAGGTGTGGTATAATGTGTGATAAACAAAGGAAGAAAGAAAGAGCGACAGAACAAAGGGTATAAAGATAGAAGTGTCAAACATTAGCGAGCGCCAAGTCGTCTGTTGTTGTCTTTTGATGGTTATGACACTTGTGATAATTAACAAAAGCTAAGTGGAATAAATTTACAACAAATCACGCTACCTTGATTCTTTGACAGTTTGCATGTGGGCTTAGAAGAACTTTTCACAGAAAAAAAAAAAAAAAAACAAGTTTGCGTCTCATTGTTTGAAAAGCCTTAGTGGATTTTTTTTTTTTTTTTTTGGTCACACCGCAGGAATATAATTGTTTCCATTTATTGCAGCAAAGCCACAGTTAGAAAAGCCAGTCTCCTGTACATCACAGAACCTCTGACATTTGTTGTTATGACAGGAATTTATGTTTGGAAAGCCTCTTTATTAGGATCTTACAGTATACGAGGCATCTTAAATGAGATGATGTGACCACTGACCTCCCCTTGAACTTCGGTAGAGATAACTTTGTTTAGGAGGGATGGCAGTAGGTTCACTAGCAACCGCTGCAGCCAATCAGTATGTTTAGTAATCTGATTCAGTGCTGCCAGGACGGACGGGTGCCCCGCTGCTGAACTGCACCGTGTGTATAAAACCTCATGGAGATGCATTGGTAAATATTATCTCAAAGCATTATTAAAACTTTGTAAACCATTTATTTTGAAGCCCACATTACCAAACCTGTCTTTAGCATTATACTGATTTTGTTTGATTTTACATGTTTAGATGAACTGGAGAGCAAACTGTACTGCTGACCCATATCATTTTAATACAATTTTACCCTCTGCACTGTCATTTAGAATTATATTTTAGGTTTAATCTGCTTCTTTTTTTTTTTTTAACTGTGCAAGACTTGAGCTAGGAATAAAAGCAGAAAAATCCTTCAGTGTATATGATCCTTGTTACACACTTCATTTGAGGTTTTCACTGCTGTTATACTGCAGGCTTTTTGTAGATAACTACTATTTTTTCCAGTAGCTCTCTCGTCACATGCCATGCCTCCTATTTATAGCATCTAATTATATACTTTTTACCCCCCCCCCCCCCAAAAAAAAAATACACTATTAGAAATGAATAAAAACAGAATTTATCCGTTATAACATTTCACCTCCAAGTGGCATCGGGCCAGTTCTAGCTTTATCGTATTCTCTGACATACTTTGAGTGCTACGTGGTGGTTATGTGGTGTGTGTGTTACAGTGCTTTCAACTGGTGACCATGTGTTTACTGCAGACCGGGAGATACACATCAACCACAAGCCAAATGCTGGTTTTTGGTAAAGTTTTTTTTTTCCTCTTCTCTCTACTAGATATTTGGAAACCGGCCATTATGTGGTGGAACAGTTTCACTCTGAAAATTAAAGAGTCCAGTAAGCCCATGAGAAACACTGAAAAAATGTAAGTACACTCTGTAATACCATTGTATGTGTCTGAAAAGAAATGCTTTTTTTTTTTTTTACTATTTAATCAAAGTAATATATCTTTGTGTGCATAAAGGGACATGCAGAGTGTTTTTTTTTTTTTTTTTTACCTGTAGAGCCCTATTATTGCATTCCTTATATTCTGTCCTATGTGATTTATCAGTATTTAATATCATACTATCCTCAGCATTCAGTGAAAATCAGGTATTTTATTATAATTAATTTATTGATCTGTTCATAAAAGAAATGCTACACTCAAACTTTTTCAGGAAAATATATTATTAATTGACCTTAGAAACAAGTGTGTACAACCACAGTCATTTGTCAAACTCCATGGGTTTTACCGGTGATTCAGTGTCACAGAAGAGGTGTTTCCACGTTCACTGCGGAGCCTCTGAACGTCCAAAAAAGACACTGAAAAACCAAGAAAGCTGAAGTATTTCAATGTATTGGTACGATTAGTGTTTCAGAAGTTATTTAACAATTTAGATCAGTTGAAATCAGTTTTAAAAAAATTACCTGCACATAGAAAAATACAAAAACATATCTACTGTTCACACTCAATTTTTTCATTTCTGGAAATAGTTACTTGTGTGTTTAGTGTTTCAGGATCAAAAAACATTATGCAACATGACTAAATCATCAAAATCATGATATTAAAACTCACTCAGACATTGATCTGTGATGATTTCTGCACTTCACTGGACATGTCCTACACACTTATAATATTATATCCGGGATTTGTGCTTCGACGCTCCGTATTGCGTCCTTATCGTGTGTGTTGGGCAGTTTCTCTTCTGGGGTTTGCTGGTTTATTACCACTAGGCTATGCTGTGCTCCCAGGCCATTCTCCACACCCATCCAGGAAAAGATGAGTCTTCACACCTCTTCTACAGCCTTCCCTCACTCTTCCTTTCCTATCGCTCTGTTTTTCCCCCTCCTGGTTTTATAGCTGAACTCCAACACCTAGCTTTTTCCACTCGTTCTCTGCTCATAGTCATCCCTCATCTTTTTGCTTTGCCGCTCTCCCTTTTTCTCACTTTCTCTTTCTCTCTCCCTCCTTCTCCCTTTCTCTCTCTCTCTCTCTCTCTCTCTCTCTCTCTCTGTCTCTCTCTCTCTAAGGTGCTGATCAATTCACAGTCTCCCTGGGAGGTGTCAGAACCCCCCCCCCTCCCCATCTTCACCCAGCAGCCCATCCACCTACTGCCACCCCGAACAGCGAGTCTGGTCGACACATGAGGCCCCCTCCTCACCTTTTCCTCACCCAACTCCTTCACCCACAGTCTGAAGAGGAGAGAGAAGATGCTGAGGTTCACATGACGATGACTCCGATGATGATGATGATGCTTTCCTTCTCCTTCTGTCGTCCTTCCCTCACCCCTCTGTCTTCTCCTCTCTCAGCCAAAGTGTCTGTGATGCCATTAGCACACCTGAAATAATACCAGCAGTGACAAATGCTGCTGCGAAGGGAGCGAGAGACAGGAAGGGAGGTACGAAGGTGTGTGAGATATGAGGTTTTTTTGTCTATCTGTGGGGTTAATTCAGACTCAGCAGCCTTTCAGAGTAAAAGTGGAGCTGCTGACCCCGTGACCAGTGGCACAATGTGAAAATTGACTGAGATGTTCAGCACAGCTATTATAACAGGCCTCTGCTGTGCATGGGAGGGTGCATGTGTGTGCTTTCATCTATATGTTTAACAGTCTGTATATGGGTGAGTAAGATACGTATACATCTAATTTCACACATTTGTCACCATATAGGAAAGAAGCTGTTTATCACATATGTATCTATATGTGTGATATAATGATGCCAGTGTGAGTGTCACATCTGTGCAGCTCTTCTGTCTTTTCAGGTTCAGTCATTTTCAGTTACTTATCACAAATCCACATATTGAGATTAACGCAACACCTACGTTTCAAGTGTTAGGAAGGAAATCAGTGGTTGTGGTGACGGAAGCAGCTGCGACTGTAGAGCTTAATGATGGCTAATATGAAACAATAACTGTCTTTTTATATTTAATATACTTAAAATAAATAGTTTAGCATGACATTGATAACGTTAATGCCTTTCATGACTACATTTATTTTAATTTTCCAACTTTAGGAGTGATGTCTTTAATTTGAATGTGTTTATTATTATTATAGATTTAATCGTGCATCACATGGAGCTCAAGAATATCTTACACTGATTTATAACGGTGATGATATTTTTTGCCAAAATGTTAATACTAACCTCCTATTCATCTTCTTCAAAACTAGACTTTTTTTCAAATAAAGTTTTAAAACCAGTTCAATAAAACACTCATAGTATGACTACATATGCAAAAAAAAAAAGCCAAGACATGACACACATAACTTCATCACTTTTATTTTGTTCACACAATCAAAGCTCATACATGTATTTTTCCTATAAACATCACAATGTCCCATACATTCAAATAAAAGCACATCAAACCAGGCATTTAACAGTGGGTTTGTACTGCTTTATGTCAGTCTGATTTTATTTTTAATCAAATAAACAAGAACCTACCTTTACCCCCATGCATTGCGTGTAATTTCCAACAGCTCCGGTAGAAGGCGCAAATGATTAAGCATTAATGTGTGTGAGAGACGAAGAGGAGCCCCGATGAATATTTGGACCAAACTGTAGAATTTATTCAAACTGCACCAGGCTGAAAGAAAAGAGAGTGCTTCATATATAAAATAATTACATTATACTCTAAAGAGCATATTTAATAAAAGAAAATACCGCTCTATTGACAATGTTTTCGTTATTTTACAGTATATATTAGTTTTTTCCGTGTCATACTTCTTCGATATTACTGTTTTAGATGCGTAATTAGCCCAAAAAAATCATAATAAATCCGCCATTTGGATTAATTTCGCTTGATATTTATGCTCTAATTATTTCCCCTGCACACCATTTATAATAATGTCAGATTATAACCGATGATGAAGAATTACTAATAAATTATGCCTGTTCTTGTAATATTTTGGACCACCTTGCGGCTACTTTTATTTAAGCTTGTGACTTCAACTTCTAATTGGAAAAAAAAAAAATTAAAATCAAATAAAACCAGTGCGTCCATGTAATTGAGTGATTTCACAGCCCACTAAGTGTACCCCAATGCTGTGATAGGTGACACTGTACCAGTACTTTGTTACAGATAAGCTGTGAAAACTTCGGAGCAGGTCTGTGCGCGCGCCAGTGGGCTGCAGCAGTGACAGAAAGCAGAGAGGCTGAGTGGCCTTTGCAGATCCCAACACGTTTGGGTGCAGAGCTGCGGGGCTACAAAAAGTTTGACCTCAGTTTGACTCCTCGGGCTGCCAGTTGCTCCTTGTTTCTTTAAACAGTCACAGACAGGAGCGATCACAAAGGCTCGGTCTGAGGTTCACATTTCTGACCTGGACTTAATGATGCTGCTTTTACTTTAAAACAGACGCGCATTAAAGTGAATATTCCCATTTGCATTATTTATCACATATAAGTCAAAGTATAAATAACTACTGCTGGTGGAAAATAGCTGTGCGTAATATAGGAAAAGAATATACTCTGACTTTTCCCCCTCTAATATGATATGTATTTTAGTACTTTTATAAACTGTATAAAGGCTGAAACTTGACATTGTCTGTGATCAGAGCAGGTCATGGTATACAGGCTGTCGAAAAACGCGTTAATTTGTAATATGCTGTCAATTTACATTCAGCCGTTTCAAAGTAATACCTGCTGATTTTATTGAAACGACTCAAAGCATTACCATCATCGCAAAGCGGATTAAACAGAAATGACGGTATTTGCCCCCCTGCTCTCTTTTAAGGATGCCAAAATGCGCTGACCCTCACGGAAGAACAGCTCCAGGAGAGAAAGTGGGAATTCAGTTTGCTTTTATAGACCCTAATTGAAGTAGCTTAATTGCTTTATAATGCCATTCTAGTTATTTTACAGTGGTCAGGCTGATGGGATCTCCTTTCATGTTAATTCTTCTTAGTGACCCTCTATAATTTAGCTTACCTTGTGGTGTCGTGACTGCTTATGTGTTTCACTTAATCCATAAATTTGATCGAAAGTGGGGTTAATAAATAACAGGTATATTACTGGATCGCTTACTGAAAAATGACGCCTATTTAACAGAATGCATTATTGAAAGTACCCTGTTTTTCTTCATTATTATTTTATTTCCTTGAAAAAATATATATAAAAGGAGACAATGAGAGCTGTTACTCACCAAAGAAATAATCAAATGAATAAACTCGACGAGTGCATGTCATCGCGGTGTGTTTTTGCCCCTTTTATCTCTGTGCGTAAAAGGGTCCGTGCGTCCTGCGCAGTATTGTAGCTCCTCCGCTGTCTGCGCCCCGGAGCCTCGCCGTGCGGGCAGGAGGAGGCTTTAATAGTAATTTCATGCCTGTAAATGTGTCCCATCGGGTCCCAGCGCTCGAGTTTTACCACAGGAATCACTGCCGAATGTGTGAAGCCGCATTATCATGTTATGACACCATTTCTGGCACCGGGGGCAGATGATCGATGACTGGACTCTGCTTGGTAAAAACTTCAAACAGCCTGTCACTGACCGGCAACACCTCATGAGCATAATCAGGAGATAATGTGGCACTTTAACTCCCTCTCCATTCATGTGTGATCGAGTGAGAAATAAATAAAAACCCGCGTTAACCTGAATGCGTGATGTTTATCAAGAAAACACACGAAAGCAAACAAAACAGAAGGAGGAACTCCACGCAAACCCTACATACATGTCACATTTCCAACTAAACCAGTCCACGAAACAATTCCTTTATATTAAACACAACATGAGACATAAAATATCTCATTAAATTATTAAAGCAAGTTTTGAAGTTAATTACATGTATGTGCTGCTATAAAAATGTTTACTTCTTTTTACAGTTTGGTAGGTTAAAGTATAATTTAAAACTATTTAGTTAATTTCCATCCCCATTACTTTTGCTGAAATTGCTTGAGAATAAAAATTTTCCTCAATAAATTTAAGCTCATCAATATTTGACCAAACTTTTACAGCCCCTGGGCTGAAAACTGAAGCTCCACTCAACGGCTTATTACCAAAAGACTACAGTTGGACTGGTAACAAACTCTGTATAATCAAAAGAAGAAAGCAGACTTTCACAATCTGAATGCAGCTCAGGTTTCTTTTGCGATGTTTAGTCAAAGTTTGAGTGCATTTGGGAAGAAGGTAATTAAAAGAGATGCGTAATTTGGAGTGTGTGAGTCTGTGTGTGTGTGTGTGTGTGTGAGAGAGAGAGAGGGGGGGGGGGAAAGGGGTGGGGGTCTACGCCAAATATTCTCAGTTTTGTTGAATTTACAGTTTGTAGAATCTGACAGAAACGCAGACTATGTGTTTTCCATTCGCAAGCACTGTTTTGTTTTGCGCCTCTTCGTAAATGTGGCCTAAAACCGATCAATCAGCTCCGGATCGATGATGTAGAGATCCAATAGGGGGCTCCCATCCCTTAGCCTCTCTGCCATTGGACAGCCCTGACAGACTGGAGCGACCCATTCAGCTTTTCTGTGGGGGAGAGGGACGGACGACAAGTGAACTGTTATTCAAACTGAACAGATGCATTCAAAGCTCCATAGTC
This sequence comes from Ostorhinchus rueppellii, assembly GCA_030068375.1. Lineage (NCBI taxonomy): Eukaryota > Metazoa > Chordata > Actinopteri > Kurtiformes > Apogonidae > Ostorhinchus > Ostorhinchus rueppellii. The sequence goes on from JAQQZY010000008.1 coordinate 16,497,509, forward strand.
TGTTCGTTCCTTACGTTAGAAATTAACATGTAAATCACAATAAAGTGCGTTGATTTCAGCTAATAACACTTATATTATGGCTACGGAATGGGGGAAAAAATACATTAGAAGACTTTGAAGGGAAAAAACAGTCTTCATGTAAACAGTGCAGTATATGAATTTAAACATCTTTATTTTTAAAAGTAAAACCTTTGACATTTAAGAACTCGCACCATTCATACTCCACATGCACATTAGTACACTTGCAGCCAAAAAGACATTCTTTAGGGGTTGATAGGTAGTTGCTAAAGGCCTCAGAACCTGCAAGACTGGACTGTTTAGTTTCAACAGTAAGAAAATCATGCAAACATGCACATCGGATGTTAATAATAGTCCGAGGCCAAGCTGTCTGTCAAAACCCCGCTAACATGTAGAAATGTAAACTTTAACTGCTGACAGGAAATCAATGAAAAAACTACTAAATGAATTACATGAAGCTCAAGTACACATCTGACTTTCTCTTCAGGCTTCACTTTGAGCTCTTTGACATCATACCTGACTTCGTCTGACAGCAAAGTTGTGAACCGGTTCAGCACGCGCAGAAGTGGGTACTGACGCTGCAGGTTTTTAGTGCTTGTAAACTAGTGCTGACAGAAAAAAGAAATGCACTTTATGTGTGGATGAGTGGAGTAAGACCTGAAGCTGTAGTCTTAGGTAGATGTTCCGTGTTTATCCCTGTGTTGTTCCAGCTCGCAGTGCGGCTGGCAGGGCTCGCAGGGTCCTCCCACCCCCCCTCCTCTCTGCACGACTTGCTGCAGCCCGGTGCGTTGTGTAAGACGCGACCTGTTATGGCCACCACTACTTCCGGGTTTCAGCAGTCTGGTCCAGATCCTCCGCTCCTCCTCAGCTCAACACACACATCCATTGTACACAAACGGGCAGGCGGCTCACGCATACACACGCACTCACACACATACAGACACATATACACACATATACGCACACACGCACAGCATCGATCGTGGCTCCTTTAAGAAAGCCTAAGCCAGAATTATCACCCCACCTCCTCTTGATCTCCTCTAGACGCTTTTGCATAAGAAAATCAAGCCGGGAGCCGAGAGTGATCAAAGAAAACGAGAGGAGAGCTGCTTCATTTTTTAACTGTGATTGTGACCATTAACATTTAGGTGGTGCCGATCCCGTGGAGACGCGCGTCGGACCATCATTCATCCGGTACTTTTGACAAGCCCTCGCGTTTTGACTGACAGGCGAAGTGGCAAAAAGCCATGAGAGTCGCCAGTTTTGTTTGAGGGGCTATTTTATTTTCACACTGGTTTTGGAAAAGCAGCCTGGCGCCGCTGCTCCGAGGATAGCCGAGGACCTATTCGCCGCGCCTGGGCTAAACTTGCACAGAGAGCGGGGGCTGGCTCCACCGTTCCGTGGAAAAAAAGGCATACGGGATTTTGGCTGAAACATCTTCCCATTTACTTGGATTTTCTTTCTTCATTTTGTCTCCACCCTGGCCTCAGAGGGGATTTATCTAAACTGAAGGGACGACCAGGGAGTGAGGAGGGTTATGGCGCAACGGGTACGTAGGGCAATCCCCTCTAAAAAGTTTCTCCAAGTGTACTGTGCTTGAATGCAATCCTGCACTGTAACGTGGCTTAATGACACACACACACCCGCACGGACACACGCTCGCGGCGAAAGTTTCTGTCGTCTTCCTGACACATGGAGACACATTTTCATGTTTGGCGTCTTTTGGCACGGTATTACGCACGGCCGCTCTGGTTTGCTCCATAAACCGGCCCGCTGAGGGACATTGGAAGCGTGATCAGATCTCACATCGGCTGTGTTTTTTAGATTAGTTATGACAGGCCAGTTACTGGAAGCGAAATGGGGGAGGGCATAAAGGCAAAACAAATCTCCACATTTCCACCGACTAATCGTCAGAATTTTATATTGAGCGATGCGTTTATGCACAAACCAAATCCTTATTTCACCATCACTTTGGCACCGCCGCGTAGTAGTTTTACTTTGCAAAATGCGCTAAAACGTGTGATATTAGCATAATGCCACAGAAGCAGTTTTAAGTAATGAGGTGATGACAAACGCTTTGATTCATCCACTCCAGGACTGCTTCATAACAGAGGCTGGAATCTTACCATGGGTAGTAAACATGGATGTTGGGGGCACACTGGACACATTTAGCTCCTCAGTTTGGCACCGGAGCTGCACCACGCTGGGGTTTGCACCTCCTTTCCTTTAGGGTCGAAATGTTCGGCTTTAAGTGATAATGCTTTTTACCCCCCCAACCCCCACCCCCCATCGCACTACTTTGGCACTTTGAGGGAACACTATCAATAATTCAAGACTCTTGTTAATCTGTTAAAGAAGAATCTCTCAAATAAACATTTTATTCACTCTTCACATCCGAGTCTAGGTTTTTTGAGTTTTGACAAAGCCCGAGTAGGTTCTAATGTAAACAGCACCGGGTTGAGACCGTTTTATTTAACTCTAAAGTGATATGTGCAAAAGTTCGAATATTCACTTTCTTTTGGCGTCATCTTAAAAAACCCCAACAACTCCAACAGTCGTTTGCCTTGCATTTGTTGCATGTACTAATCACAGTGTGCCTGATGGGTAATAACATGCTCCACAGTTATGAGCCTTTAAAATTAGAAAACACTGCAACTAACGAGTGTAAGACATTTGTTTTTACACTTACTGAAAACACCAGACAGCAGGTCGGTGCTTTAAAACCCACACACAGCTTTAGTAATGACAAGAATAACCGAGCCACGTTAAGCTGAACTCATTTTTACAAGTTTCCAAGTTGTTTGTATATAATCGATAATTTATATTTATTTCAAGTATTTTATTATGAAGTAGATAATGGAGGATAAAACTATTCAACTTTTCCACATAATATGCTGTTTAACAAGTTGTAAATAAGTGGTGAAAACCCTCAAGGTGAATTTTTGTCTAGTTTTTCAAGTTTTTCCAAGAGTCAGATTAATTTTAAAAAGACAGTAAAAAGAAGCAGCTCTATCCTCTTGTGCAGGGAAAAAAATGTTCTGAAAAATATTTTGTCCACGTTTAACATTTTTCCCTTTATGTGAGTGTTTTAAAGAAAACACCTCGAGTCTTAGTTGTTCCACTTTGAGTAACTTTGAGGACTTTGTTGGCTTGTGTTTTTACGTGACCTTAGTGATTTGCCTGTGCTTGTAAATTCACTTTGGACCCGCGTGTTTGTTGTGTGCAGTACGAAGACTTGCCCCACTACGGGATGGACGGTGTGGGCATCCCGACCACCATGTACGGAGACCCACACGGCGCCCGGTCCATGCAGGCGGTGCACCTCAACCACGGGCCCCAGCTGCACTCGCACCAGTACCCGCACACTGCCCACACCAACACCATGCCCCCCAGTATGGGCTCCTCCGTTAACGACGCTCTCAAAAGAGATAAAGACGCTATATACGGGTAGGTGCAAGTCTGCCGTCCGTGGTGGGAAACTCACTCTCTGGAGGTCAGACACGCTTCCAGGCCATGAGGGGAGGGATAGTGGGTGTAAGGACCGTCTCCAACTCCGGCTTAATTCCCGGGACAGACCGGCATCCCGGTGACGCGTCTGCAAAAACCCGGAGCTGAGAACACTGGTGGAGGCGCACAGAAAGAGAAAAGGGCTACACGTTATTTTTGGGTTTTCTTTTTTCTCTGCACTGTTTTATTCTTTCATAGACAGTAATGTTCAACACGCCTCTCTGCTGAGCTGACAACTGAACAAATAGTAGAGGTGTTAAAAGAAATACAGGCGTTTTTTGTTTTCCACTGTCTGTATCCCGGGCAGTTATGGCGTTGGCAGTTTTACTCCAAAATACATGTTGACAAAATGCGTTCTGACTTTTAAGAACCACTGTAAGACCAAGTAGACTAGTGATTAAAAAAAAATAATCGGTTTTAATTCATTATGTAGAATTTAAGTTGCTTAGTTTTTGTATTGCATTTTTTTTTTTATTATGGGCCAAATAATTACATTTTTCTCTTTCGAAGAAATTCATTTAATTAATTGTGCTTAATGTGCCAAGATCCCACAAATTAAAAATATATCATATTAAACAGGAAACTCCACGTTTGCATGTCATTTATTAATTTACGGCAGTTAATTAAAATCTGTAAGCAGACTGTTTTTACGGTGGTTAAATGTGCCAGTAACAATAGTTTTCTTCCGCCACACTGCCACAGCTTTAGGAGCTGTATTATCCCCAGACCTTTACCAGGATGCACACATTTAATCTAATGGATCGTAAACAATAAATAATCAACAAATATGCATACACTTAACTGCGTAAAGCCGTGCAGTTTTTCCACACACAGACTCGCCTGTGATGCAGAAAGAAACCTGTGCACGAAATTGTTTGACTGACTCTAAAGCTTTTATGCTATTAGGCGCGCCTAGATTTAATCACAGAAGTCTGCCCGCTGTTTGCAGCCTTTCTCCGAGCCTCTGCATAATATAATAGCATAGGCTGCAGCAGCAGTCCCCATGGGCGAGTTGTTGAAGAGTAGCATGGCTGGCTAAATCTAGCCTGGAGTAGTCTTGACCCCGGCGCTGTTCTCTCTGGTGACATTTGCTATTGTGTGTGTTCCCAGGCACCCCCTGTTCCCTTTGCTTGCACTGATTTTTGAGAAATGTGAATTAGCGACTTGCACCCCCAGAGAGCCCGGGGTGGCAGGAGGAGACGTCTGTTCATCGGAATCTTTCAATGAAGACATAGCAGTGTTTGCAAAACAGGTCAGGAAAGTTTGACTTTTTTCATCTACATGCTCGGGCTGGCTCAGTTCTTTCCTGCATGTACAAAGTAGGCTGGAGCTCTGACTCCTCTGCTTTAAGTTGATTTTGCACTTTGACAACACTGAAAGTAAATCATTAAATATTAAACTATTTTCATTTGGCGTCTGTTTGTTGCACATTACAGTGGGATTATTAACAAAATGTTGCATTATTTATGTATGGCTTTTATTGTCGATATTTTTTTAATTTGATGTGTTGTTTTTAAAGTTGCACAAAAGCGACCAAAGTAATAAAAGTATTTGTTAATGCAATGTTGTTAAGAATTTCCCCGCTCTTGCTTTTAGATTCGGGCAGAAAAGCCCTTATTTTCATCGAATCCAGAATTGGATAATCTGGTAAGATAACATTACGTATCATGTTACATTTCATTGTCAGATCAGAAACTAGAAATTTCTTCTCGAATGCTTAATATTCACCCACAGCATCTGTTGTTTGCATGCTTCTTCACATACACATCTATGTCAGAGCCATGTGGCGCTGAAAAGTTAATGCAGAATTGGAGGTGCTGTTCCTCTTTTTGGGCTGTTTGATATCATGATGGCCCCCGGTTGTATCTCCACATAAAGGGCCGCTGTTAGACAGCTGTCACAAACCTTTGAACTCAGCACGGAAAGTTATTCTTTTCATGGTTTTCACTTTTGGACTTTTCATTGTGTTATCAGAGGAGCGTTTTCCTCACGACTAGTTAGAGATCCCTGACTCTGAGCCTTATTACAGCTCCAGTCTGTACTGGATGCCTGCTCTCCATATTGCAATAACGTCCAAGTTTAATATCAGTTCCACATAAAATCCATTCATATGAATATTTTCCCCGTCTGCAGTTAGTTGTATTGAGAAAAACGTGCCTGTTTAATATCAAGAGATGTGAGGAACTCATTTTTTATTGTTATTTTAATTTTTCAGATGATTCAAGCCATCCAAGTTTTACGATTTCATCTTCTGGAGCTGGAGAAGGTAATATTCTCTCGCCATTTCTGGCCACTGTGCCACTTCAGACCTATGGGCTGTATTTGCATAAATGTATTTTTGCGAGTCGGTTATAATTAGCGTCAAAATCAATCATGGGGCCATTTCTCTTCCACGTTTAATCACGACGCAAGCTGTTACAACTGGAACGGATATCTCTGTGCCCAAATCTCGCCGCATGTTCTAATGAAGTTTAATGCTGGCAGAAATTGCATGCAAGGTGAAACATATAGCCGAACTTTGCGGGTTTTAGAAACGATTCTTTGCGGAGGGCAAAAGGCCCCAGGCAGCCATCTGTGGATAGGAGGAGTGGTGGGTGTAAAACTCTGATTTGTGTCCATATCAGATTGATTACACTTGCATGTGTGCTCACCTTTAACACCACCCATACAAACTTTAATATTCTGAAATTGCATTAAAGTTGTTTTTAATACTTGGTTATGTGTCATGTTATGTCTTGAGCTCAATAGCAGTAATTAAAGACGCACTAAGTTTTTTAATACGCAGCTATAATTTTTTTTTAAGAAAACACATTTTAAGGCTCATTACAGTTGTTTCTTTGTGTGTTTTGTATTTTTGGCTTCTCATACAACGAGATGTGGCGCGTGGGCTAGTGATAATGTAATAAGTAGACGAAATTAAACAGTTTACCTTAAATGTCAGTCAAGCGGGTCACTCTTCTCTAATGGCCACTACCCGGGGCACCGATGATGAATTTAACACGGGTGTTGAGTGCGTTGTAGCCCCTGAGCCCTCTTGTCACTGTCAATTTTCGACGATATCTCTATTTTGAGAGGAGAAAATAAAGTTAAAATCACATGGCGCAGGGATGCAGCGCACGGCACCCTTGTGCGTAAAGTGGGCACACTTCAGCCGAGAGGAGTCAAAGTAATATTTAACAAAACTTTATGAAGGAGAATTGGGGGGGGGGGGGGGGGTCTAATAATAAGACGGGATCACAGGATTAATATTTGGTGACACGAATTCTTAAATATTTTAGCTGCAAGAAGCCACTGGCCCAGGTTTGCAAAGCTGCGTTTAAACTCTCACTTTCAATGTCAAAGGTTTGGATACACGCGTGTTTGTGTGTTGGGGCGGTGATGTGGTTACACACATGTCATTGCTTGTGTGATCATATCCCTTTTGGGTGAGTGTGTGACGCTTCCGCCTGCTCTCTTTGTAGGTACACGAGCTGTGTGATAATTTCTGTCACCGGTACATCAGTTGCTTGAAAGGCAAGATGCCCATCGACTTGGTCATAGACGACAGAGAGGGCGGATCCAAATCAGACAGCGAGGAAATCACAAGATCATCGGTGGCCCTTGATCAGGTACATCTTTCTCACTCCCCCTGTGTTTGTGTATATGTGAGTGTGTGTGTGTGTGTGTGTGTGTGTGTGTGTGTGTGTGTTCTCCCTGCTGGGTATTCAGCTATTCTGGGTCACCACTCCTCTGCGCTGTTATTTGCATATGATTAAGGCCGTTTTACATTCCATCCATTGGAATGAAAAAAAAAAAATCTGAATAATGTTGCTATTATTGGCCCATTAAGACTTGATCCCAGCACCGACCTGGTAAGATTAGCTCGAAAAAGCATCGGCATAAACTTGACCTGTTTCATGTCGATTTTAATTTAGAGCTTCTCCTTCTTTCCTCTGTGTGTTTTTCATCCAAAAGCGGAGCGTTATCAGCGCCTCTGTGTTGTTTAGCCCACGAGAGAACAGCAGGATGGGAAGGAGACTGTGGTTTAGGTGCCTTGGTTTCTCCAGTGGAGTTCACGGTTCATTACGCGTCTTGTCAGTATTTTTCCTTAGACATGAGTGCACATTGCTTATCGAGACCCCCCTTCCCCTCGCTCACAGCGCAGAGATTCAGCGCCAATAAGAAGGTTTATTTTTGCAAGCTATAGAAGCAGCGGGTATTAAAGGTAGATTAGGGAGTGTTTCCTTTTGTGCAGATATCAGAGATAACCACAGCCTTCATTATGTGCTCCACTGACTGTTGGCACTCCGGGGACATTGTAGTGTGCGCACAGGCATGACCCTAATGGTCCATACACTGCAGTTAAATAATGATAACAGCCACGATGATTAGATTTATGCAAATCTGGATTTTCGGCCATTAATGGTACGATTCATTTGTGGATGAGATAGGGTTGCGGGGTGTGAAGCCATGTTTTATAAAGTTATACTATCTCAGAGTTTTAAGGAATTGCTTGGTGACGTGCAGTCTATAACCCTGGGACACCGATGAGAGAAAAAAAAAATCAAAGGTCCAAATTAAAGGGATTAGTTGGATAGTCCCACATAAAAAGTAATGAAGCGATTAGGCTAAATAATTTAAATCCGCGGACTTCCATATGGTTGAGTGGCTGGTCTGAGTGGAGGGCTCCAGAGAGAAACACACACACACACACACACACACACTGGCTTTTATGTTCCGGGCTGAATGGCAGGACAGGGAGCGGACTGGGGCCCGACTAGGAAGACCCCCACCGCACCACACCGCGCATGCACTCCTTCATCCCCAGCCCTTACGTCTGATTATGGAAATGAGAAAGATCACCCGGAAGATAATACTTCATTTAATTCAGAAACAGAATTAAATAACACAGGCGCCACTTGTGCATTTAAGTGTCTCTTTGAAAGGCTTCTTGTATTCTCCAGGGATTCAGTTGTCAGAAAGTTTTTTTATAGACAGGTCAAGACATAGAATGAAGCCTTATGGTATGTAGATATGGAAATAGAGTGTGTTAAAAACCCTTGGGGTTTTAGGTATATGAAGAAAATTATGTTGTGCTTGGGGCATTGATGCGGATCTTTAATTGACTGTAAGATGGAGACATGGCCTATTTTAATAAAATGATACCTCCTACATATACAGTAGCTAATTCAGGGCAAAACCACACAAGCTTATGTTTACATTGATTTGACAGAAGCAAATGAAAGGATAGACTGTATTAAAACACAGGACAAACTTTTGACAGATGTGTAATACAGAGGGATGGGCTGATGCTCCAGCAGGATAACATGCAGACTGTCCACAGCAGCAGGCTGTGTGTAAATGGGCATATCCAAACAGGCAGAGGCACAGGGTGCATGCCTCTCACTGCTGAATACTTATATTGTCAATCTAATGGCAATGCTCTTCATGACTTACTTGCGGCTGAATATATATTTTTTGAATTTTGTGGGCTATTTTTGTGTGACATCTTATCTGCAGTTGTTAGGCAGTGACATCCTTAACGAATTTGCGTTGTGTGTGCATTATCTCTTTCCATATGTATTTTTAATATATGCCCTCGGGCATAAAGTTGAAGTGGACTGGAAAAAAATGCTGAGAATTTGCACAAAAGAACAATGTTAACAAGACGGAGAAAGCAGGCTCATTTATTCATAAACCAATTTATTCCAGTGAGGCGACTGTAGCAGAGGAGAAAAAAAATGTCAAGAGAAAAAAATACTTTGAATTTATTAAACTGAACAATCCGACAGAGCTGACTTTCCTGCTGCATTATGCACCCTTGCGTCATGACAGTAATATTCTGAATATTCTTTACATGTCTTTACGTTCTGCAATTGTTTTGTTAGCCTGCCTATGCAGGCGAGTATAGTGGGACGTTGGGCGCCCCTTTGAAAAGAAAGCAGAGCTGAGAGGTGAAAAAGTCAGAGAGGCTCTGCTCTGGCTTGTGAATGCAGCTCAGCCAGTTTGGGCTTACCCTTGTGTGTGTGTGTGTGTGTGTGTGTGTGTGTGTGTGTGTGTGTGTGTGTGTGTGTGCGTGTGTGTATGTACATTTGTATGTGAACCTACTTTGTGTGTATGTGTGTACAAATGTGCATGAGCTCCATGCATGCATCTGTCCAGACGTGTGTGCAGTGTTTGTGTGTATGCTGCTGCTGCTGTGTGTGTGTGAATGTGTGTGTTCAGACCGGCCTGATAAATGCAGCACCCCCCTCAGGTGCTATGTGAGTGGAGTGACTGGTTAGCACCAGTTGGACTTTCTTAACCCTTTCTCTGCCTCTCCCTAGAGAGTCTACCACCACGTTTGCCTCATTTTTCACTCACAAAACACATTTTTAGTTACCCCATTTATTTATTTA
>JAQQZY010000008.1:16523919-16544946 GCA_030068375.1 Ostorhinchus rueppellii
CATACATACATACATACATACATACATACATACATACATACACTTAATTTTGGAAGCCATTTTTGGAAATGAACTTAAAAATGAAGAAGGTAGTGAAAACAGCACATATGGAGAGAACATAGAGACATACTATTAGAACCTAGTTCAGTGGAAGAGCATTGTTTGGGCCTGTGGCACACACAAAAACACACAATTAGCAACTCTCACACACACACAGAGCACTAACATTTATTTAAGCTTTTGATAAAGAGATTAGCCCCATCATCCTACGCTCTTAAGCTAGCCAAGGGGGTCCTTGTTCAGGAAATCCTGGCTTTCCTGACACATGGGCTTAGAAGGAAACCTGGCTCACCAAATACTTATATGATATTAATGCAGTTTTAACTGGCCAGATTAAAATTACTTGTTGTTGAAATGAAAGGAAATTTGATAAGGTTTTGCACAATGAAGGTAGAGGTGAACTATCTGAATGAAGAGGACAAGGGAGGGGGAAATATGGAGGCAGACTACAGCAGAGGAGGAGCTGTGCCAGCTGGGTGTTTTTTTTTCTCTTTTTCTTTTTTTAAATTATTAGTCCTATCACAGTGGTTGGAGTCCAGCTTAAAGCTACAAACAGCTAAGTGCTAATTTTAGCCTCCAAAGAGGATAAGGATAAATAGCTTGCTGCCAGTTTGCCATATGGTCTCCTGCCGATTATATTGTGTCAGGAATATTTTCACCCCCACCCCAACACACAAAGATATACACAAGCACACTCACACATCTGTTGTTTCAGCTATTACAAGGCATCATATTCATAAGGCAGCAATGACTATAGCTTTAATATTCAATTAAATATTATTACACATATTGATAAGTATATTGAAGATAAATATGGAACGACATTTAAATAGTTTTTTCTAAACTTAAAAAGTCAGGGAATAACTTTTTTATTTTTGCGACGATCTCTCTCTGTAAGAATAGAAAGACATGTCATCCTGAAACTGTAATTTTCAGACAGGAAATTGTTGTTGTGGTGAAGGCGGCCTCATCCAGTGGTCCTTTTTATCCACTATAGCTTCCAGCTGCAAGGTAACATTTGGCTTCTTCTGTAATCTCCTGCAACTTGGTTTATATTCCCAGTTGTAAATGTGAGCCCCATAGAGGAATAAAAATGAGTCTCTCTCTCCCTCCATCAACTCGCATGCATATGTTCACATGTAAATGCAACACACACTCTCTCATAGCCACTCTCGATTATTCTCTCTTTCTCTCTCTCTCTCTCCCTCGCTCCCTCTACCTCAAATTGAAATAATTCAATTTATGGACACAGTTCCAGACCTCCCTGGCTAAGACCATTATGCATGGAGCCCCCCCTTTTCTAACAAAAGAACTGCAGACTTTACCAGCCTGCTCTCCAAATGACACCCACACAAAGCCAATTTCATGCCAAGAAAACACCAGCAGAAGCGCCATATTTGGTCAAAACCAGCGTCCCTGTGGATTTATTTTTTTATTGAATATGGGTCGATGCTACTTAGACTTTTGTTGGCGCTCATTTGATAACCCCAAAGAGACACACTCCAGCTCCCTGTGCCTCTTGCATTCAAGCCTGGCCTAAGTGCCAAAGGGCCCCCTTTACATTTGAACAATTATATGCAAAGTCCTTAGAGCATGGGTAATGCAAGTGTTTTGGTTATGTTTTATTAGGCGTTCCTCTGCGATCATTATATGAATAAAAGCCAAGAAGGTATTGTGAGCCATATTTGGATATAATGTAAAATACCATCCATTGACGTGACTGAGTATGGTTTTTAAGCCCAGGTATGTTAGGAAACTGGGGGAGAAGGATGGATTTCTTGTGCCTTATAACTGGGCCAAAGCTTGACCGGAGGCTGACCTAGACTAAGCATGCTACCCTCCTAACCCCCTCTCCTTTGACATGGATACCAGCCATAGGGATAGATAAAGACCTCTGCAAGCTTTTCTAAGAGTTTAGAGAAAGAAAAAAAAGGGGGGGGGTTGATAACAAATACCTGTAGGTAAACACAAGATCAGCAGGGTGGGCTGGAGGGCAGCGAGGCCGTTTACTTTCAGTGTTTGTGATGCAACACAAGGCATGGCACTTAAGGTACACACACTCAAAAACACACACATTTGCATGTAACCTGATAGTCCCTTCTCGCTTCAAGCCAGTGAAACTCAAAGAGATGAGCAGGGACTGGAGGTTGAGATTCTCACCATTGATAACCTTTGGAGTAAAGACCTTAATGGTAGTGTCAAACACGCACACACTCACACATATAGTGCATTTATACATTGTACACACAAGTTCCAAAAGGGCAGTCTGGGGTTTTTGTTCCACTCCGATTCCCTTTAGTGGTAGAGGGGTCATACTTTTACAGGAAGTCACCCCTAGAGAGGACTGCCTTTTTCAGGAAGTGACTTGGTGGGACTGTGTGGTGAGAGCGCCCAGCATCCACAGGGGGCATATCTCCCTGGCCCACATGGGCCCATGCAACACAGGAAGTAGGCCCGCTGTAAACCCACTCACTTCCTCTTCCTCTACCCCTGTCCCAAAAGCCTTATCTGGCCGGTGTATGGGGAGACTGATAGGACTACAAATCCCCCTAAACACCACATCCTGTGCCTATCAAGAACACGCTGACGAGAAGCAGGAAGTTGACATAAAGAGTTTTGTTGTTGAATCTCCAATGGTTCGCATTTTCATAATTTAGTCAGAAAAAACAGCAAATGTGACATATTACAGTTGTTTACTTATTAAAAGTCCGTTAAAACCGTGAAATGTAAATGCAGCAAGCACCTACAAACAGAACTAAATAGAGTGGGATGTTTTATAGATAATGAATTATCCTATTTTCTTAACCACCCCTTCAGTAAACCTGAGCTTGTGGGTGTGGACCATATTATATTCAGTGATGCTAAAACATTCTGTTATTCCCTAAAAAGAGAAAAAAAAGTCCCAGTGGAGGCTAATGCACTATTATTAGCTCTTGCCACCGCAGGGTTAGCATGCCTGTATTATCTAACTACATGCTGCAGTTTGGCTGAGGCTGATAGGTTAGCATGGGTGGGAAAATCCTTGTGTATTATAAGTGTTTATCAGAGGCTGTGGCAGTCAGATAGTTACCACGTGGAAAAAATGCACAGGCAAGTGCTTTACTCACTGGCTCTGTAAAGTAAACTCGCTGGCAAATGCAAGTTGGTTAATAGCACCTACACCCCAAACATAAGAGATGATTACAGAGAGAAAAGACTGATGTTTGAAAGTGAAATGATACATTTTCACTTAATGTTAGTTCATTAAACTGGTTGGTAAAATAAGCTTACTAGTAATGCTGCATTTACTTTTTACTAAATTTAGCTTGTAAAGGATGCTGTGATGATTGAAAAGTATGCATTTTCAGCCAATTCAACTTCTCTAAATACAATGCTTTTGTACAGTAACCATACGGAGGGAGTGTGTTGATGCTCAAAACTTTGATTTAATCTCACTTAAAATGTGATATTTTGCTTGTTTATTAGAAGCCTCACTTACCAAAGCTTACTCATTGCACTGGAAATGTGCATTTTCTTTTCATCAAATTGGAGTTTAAATATGCTTTCCCTTTAGTTTGGTTGAAGGTTCCCTCTCTTTGTCCCATGTCTCCACTGAAGGACTTTGGAACGCCCTTCAGCGCATCAGCTGACTTTTGGAAAGGACCTCCGTGCCATTGTGCTGTTAAGTGCTCTTAGCTTTTGTTATAGTCCTTGTCCTCTCTGCCATCCCTTCCCCCCCTTCCCCTCTTCTCCCATAGTCCACTTTATTCTCTCCCCCTCTTCCTCTCTCGATACGTGTGCTGTACTATGAAGCTTGAAGAGTCAAAGGTGTCAAAAGCCAGAGAGGCAGCGAAACAATTGCAAGAGTGAGAGTAAAAAGTGAGAAAGCAGCAAAAGAGGCAAAATTTCAGTGGAGCCAGTGTGTGTTTGTGTGGATGTGCATGAGGACTTCCCCTCACTGAAGAATCCATGGGCCCCCCTCACAAGTGCTCCCATTTGAACTGGCTCTGGCCTGCTATCTTCAGGTTAGAAAAAAAGAAAACGGCAACACAAAGGCAAGAGGGGAAAAATCAATAGTTACACAGCAAAAGTGCTCAACATGAAAGGGTGAATTCATCGCTCTACACTTTCATTTCAGGTTATACCATCTTTCTCTTTCTGCCCCCTCTCTTTTTCTCTTGACTGATCTGGAAGTGGGAATGAAAGGCAGTGGTTGTCTGTGTGTGCGTTTGTGTGCGTGGAGGCGAACAGCAGTTTAATGTCGTGTCGGTGCCCTGCGCTTGAGGCAGTTTCCAGCGTGTCAGCCAGCCTGTGGTGATGACCCTTTACGGGAAAATGGCACAGAGAAAGCAGTCACATTTACACTGACATTTTTGCCATCACCTATGGCTATGTCAACAGGCCTGATCCCCCCCCACCCCACCCCCCATCCTCCTCCTCACAGCCAGTGGATGGACCTCTGCTATAACACACTGAAACGCACACACACAAAGAGAGAATGAGACACAGCCATGATATTCAACATTTTAAAAACAGTCGCCTGATAAACTAGATAAGACTGTGACTGACTTTATCTGATAAATAATGTGATTGTCAAAAAGTGGAAAATGCCTTTCTCTGTGTTTCCGCAGACCAAACTGGCCTCTTTGAATGGCTTGTTGTGTAAAACTCAGATTAATTTAATGTGCAATTATATGGAACAGACAGAGACAGACAAAAAAAAAAGTTAAAATGGCAATATAGACCATCCACAGACAGAAATTTATCAAAGCTAATAAATCCATACTCGCATATCCACAAATGTGTTCTGTTTACAATTTGATCACTAACAACACACTCTGTCACATCCCTCACAGACCTGAATTTTTACACAAATGCTTTTAATTAACTCTTGAACAGAATAAGTGTTATGCTCTTGTTGTTAGTAAAACACATTCCCTGTCACTGACTTTCTGATGTCCTCCTCATCAGACCACCACAAATGAAATAATTGCTGCAAACTTGGCTCAGATTCTCACAACAAGAAGTCTCCAGTGTGCTTTAATTACAAATAACCCCTGTAAATGACTCACCAGTTACTAGTCATTATTGAATCTGTCAGCACTGATCCACAAAACTGTCATCATTCAGAATAACCTGCTTTGTTATTGCAAAGCACTCGTTATTTACTATAATTACTTCAATGGAATTGTCTTTGATTACAGGAAGCAATTACTTAGTTCTCCCCTGATTGTTTACCTGGCAGCCCCATTTATTTATTTTTATTTATATATTTATTTGTTAGTATGACACTTTACTTAATAATTTAATTTCTTTGTATGGCAGAGAGGATATGCTGTTCAGAAATTAATCTCTTGTCTTAACTGATATGATCCAAATGCGTTGGCTGGAGGTTGAACAAAGATCTGAAAATAGCAGAATGTCTCACTGGCAAAGGCAGGAAGAGAAGTCTAGACTAGCCATACTGTTTTGTCGACAGCGCATGCCATTATCCACAGAACAGTCAAGGGGATTTCTCTCTCTCCTTTTCTCCTTTTGGAAAAACACCATTGGTCACAGTGAGTATTTTGTATGAAAACTGTGTATGTGCAGCGTTCACTGTAGTTTCCTCATTGAACATGTGTAAAATGGGCAATGTGAGTAATTGTAGTAAAAGGAGCAGTGCTTGAAAATGTGCTCCAAGTTGGGAATTCCAGCATGTCCAGAATATTGGGAGATAGGAGGGGCCTCCCGAGCCATGCAAAGGTAACCCCCCACTGCCTGCTGCCCCCTGTACCCCCCTCTCTAGTCTAGAGCTTATGAATGGCCTGAATACAATAAACGCCACTTTTTTCTTTTCTCCCTCCCTCCCTCGCACCCTCCCTCTCCCTCCTTCCCTCCCTCCTCCTAGCCCTTCTTTGCCCCTCTGAGGATTTCTGGGAATGTAATGTATGTGTGTGTTTGCGTGTGTGTGCAAAAGCAGGAAAAAAGAGAGAGGGACAGTACCGCTGTGAATATACATCAGCGTGTGTGTGTGTGTGCTGCATGTATCATGTTTTGAGTGTGTGTATAAATTTCTCAGCTAAATGTGTGTATCCCATGTGGAACAGTGTAGGAGGCCCCTGAGGCCTAGGACTTGCCTGGGCAGCCAACCCAGGGTCATGTGAGCTTTCTGGGGTGTGAAACTCTAGGAGTGGCCCATGAGAGATCAGCTCCAGGTCACTCACACACAGTGAAAGACACTCTCACACAACAAATAGCCCATACACTAAGTCCACTGTCATAAACTCAAGGACCTGTCTCCACTCCTTCTCCCTCTTAGTCCATCCACAGCCTATAAAACCTTGCAAAAACATCTTACAAAGCCTTCCAAAATACTTAGCCATCTGTGAATGATTCCTCAAACAGGATACTACTTATGACATCTGAAACCAAAGCTAATATCTATAACCCTTATTCCTCATTTTAGCTGTACTTCGATGCAGAAAAAAAATTATTAGAAAGCTAAATGTCATAATTTTCTCCACGCTAGAAGCGACGTGTCTGACAAGATTGCCTTTTTCAGATGACTGACTGGTGAATCTGTGGCTGTTAATTTGCCAGGCAGCAGAAAAATGGCTGACACCTCGGAATGGCACGTGTGCCCGCACAGAGGGGGCAGGTAGTACCAATCTCTGTCTTACGCTGAGAAACGCTTTATAATCAGATCATAACAGATTAGCCTAGATACTGCTTGATAATGTCAGGATATGCCTTGAGACAGAGAGATGTGGAAAACTGATGAAGACAAGGGAGATGGATACCAAGAGGAACACGAGTGTCATTAGTAAGCAGTGGTTGAGGAGAGGTGGACTGAAAACCTCAAGGCACAGATATTGAACTGTGTTAACCTGATTAACCTCAACTTTTAACTATATTTAATGTGCGGAATATTGTTTGCCAGTGTCTGTTTGATTTACATAGCGAGAAAACTTCAAACCCATAGTGAATAAAGACAACAGTGCTTCATTGCTACATCCCCAGTACTGTGCAAATATCCTCCATGCCAGCCTCACACTCCAGCTGACAGAGAGAGGAGACCGAAAAGTAATGAAGTAGGACGGAGGGGATGGCAAGAATGAAACATGAAGTGCTGGAGAGGCTTAAATAAAAGCCACTGAAGCTGAATGAGCACAGAAGTAAGTGTCTGTTTAGCTAATGCTAACGAAGCTAGTAAAAATGCATAAAGAGAGCTAACCTAGTTTATATGTCATTATCTGTTTGCTCACAGTGTGTGTGTTTGTGAGAGAGTGTGTATTTGTGTATACAGCGTGTGAGGGGACTGATAAAATATTCCTTCCCTTGGTTGGCCCCGGGGCATTTCAACTGCCCCTGGCTCCTTCCAGTCACTGGCCTGCTCCCTAATTGCCACACACACATGCACACACATGCACGCACGCACACACATAATATTTGGGGCTTCTGTGGCTGGAAACACACATGCATAAAGAAAGCAAGAGATAGATGCACACATACAGACGAATGCACATCTATGCATGCATGCATTCTCCACACATGAACATGCACCCCCCCCCCCCCCCCAGTCCGGCATTGATTCAGCCCGGACACCCCAACCCCTCCCAGCCCCTCCTCTAACTAGCTGCAAAGACGTCATGGCCGATCAGTAGGCCAGGCCCAGAGTTGTGCCTGTGGCTTTTCCTCGTGGGGAGACTAGAGCTTACTAGCCTGGCTGCCCCATACTGTATGTATGCAGCCCAGAGTTACAGCCTGCTGATGCTCTTAATGAGCCTGGCAGCCTGTGTATGGAAAGGGATGACTGACTGGTTGATTGGCTGACTGACTTTTTAGCTGCTTTTCTGGCCTTCTAGCTGAGTGACAACATTGCTTTATGAGTGACTAACTCACTTCCTGGCTGACTGATTTGGTGGCTTCATAGATTGAATACATACTGGTTGACCGAGTATGGAATGAAATGACTGGTTGACTGACTGACAAGCTCATTTATCGGCAAACTTCGTACCTGCATGACAATGTTTGTGAGAGAGGAAACTTATAATACTAGATTAGATACATTTTAAAACTGTTTAAATAAAGGAGGTCATCTCCTCTACCCTTTATCATGCGGTCATTTGCAGACTTGTATATTTAGTCTGGATTATTATAGATGTTCTGTCTTTGTGAAACTTGGGCATTTTTTTGTTTTGTTTTGTGGAACAGCAAGTCAAGGATTGTGTTGGAGAAAAGCACATGAAATAACACTGCAATACAGCTACAAAAAAGTCTAAATTAATCAGGAAGGCACTGCATAAAAATCCTCAACAAATAATACCAATTACACCATTTTTATTCTAACAGAGCTTTCTTTTTCAGCTTTTGGGCATTGAAAATCTTGCACTGTGGGGCGTCAAAGGGCAAAATCGCAGAAAAATAAATTACACATCACAGTGGCCAGTGGATTTATTTTTCCACTGATTAACTTCAGTGTGTCAGTCAGTATGTCTTCCCTTTCCTATCCATTATTTTTTTCCCCTTTAATGGCCTTTGTTAGTAGCAGTGGTTTAAGCTTCCACAGCTTGTCTCTTTTAACCGCTCCCTCTTCTTACCCTCTTTCCTGAGCTCTCATATGCTTTCTCTTTTTCAAAGGCTGAGGTAACACCATTGACATTTCCTCAACATGGCTGCCAGACACAGCTTCAACACCTTTCCTGCGTTACCCTTCCTCACTCCCACAGTCCCTCTCCTCTTTCTCCCCCTGTTCCTATTTTGACTGAGCAGGTTAAAGAAAAGCAGAAA
Organism: Ostorhinchus rueppellii; assembly: GCA_030068375.1. NCBI lineage: Eukaryota > Metazoa > Chordata > Actinopteri > Kurtiformes > Apogonidae > Ostorhinchus > Ostorhinchus rueppellii. The sequence continues at coordinate 16,532,731 of JAQQZY010000008.1, forward strand.
TTAGCCCCAGACCTTGTGGAGGTGATTGGTATCAAATTACAGTGAAAATGGAAATGCCAATAAAATTGACAGCCCTTCCCCAAACCTACTCCTCCCTTTTCCCCTTCTATAGGTCAGACTTGAGAAGTACAGGGTAAGGAAGGGAAAGAGGGCATATTGAGAGAGGTTTAGGTTTGACTAAGTCCAGGATGACTCATAGTAGGGTATGGTATGTTTTCTTGTTATACCAAATTATAGTTTTCAATATTAAGCAGTTTTAAGGAATGAAGTGAGTTATACTGGATTAAGTGTTGTATTTGGTTATAATAGTGTTAATGGAACACAGGCAACACTCCCAGAAGCATGTAACTGCTTGCAACAGTTTTCTCTGAACATCCTCTTTTATCACCTATTCTGTGCTTTCTGTGCTCCCCTTTGTGTTTTCTCCCCCCATCCTGATGCTTCTCACGATTTCTCACCTCTTTCTGAGCCTGCTCGCTTGCATGCATGCCCACTCATTTGCTCGCTCACTCACTTACCCACTCACTCACCCACTCCCTCACTCACCCACTCACTCTGAGCCAGTACCCCAGCCGTTTGCCTCTGCTTCCCTAACTTGCATGGGACAAGCCCCTCCGTTTGTTATTGTAGGCTTTGCTGAACATGAGCCGGTCTTTACAACGGATTGAAAGCATTTGCTTCCAATGAAAATCTGGTCTTAGATTACAGGGCCTCGGCTCAGCTCGCTCCTCTTTTCCAGCAGCATGAGAGACACAGAGAAAGCGAGAGAGAGAGAGAGAAAGAGAGGGGCGGGTGTATTTCTCCCCTGAAACAGTAGGCAGGATGAACTCAGTTGTTAAGCCCAGGCTGCATTTGTCCTGGACTAATGATGTAACTTAAACTTGAAATGGGAGTGTATTTCTAAACACAGAGACGTCTAGAGGATTGGTGCGTGTGTGTGTGTGTAGGGGGTATAGTGTTTTTTTATGTATGCAATGGATATTATAGCAGGTGAACTTGGGCGTTTTGGTTTATTGATGACATAAAAACAACATCATGCACATACCTAATGGTTTATAGTATTATCTGGTGACTTAAGTAATTATTTTCACGGAGATGTAGAACTCCAGTTTCCCTTGTGAATACTGCATTAGTCCAACTTTTCTATCCTTTGGTCATGTACTGTACACCAACTGTGACACCACTGTTTATGCATTGGTGCATTGCTAATAAGCAGTGGGTGGCGTCTGCATCACCATCGGATCATCTATAAAAGTAGGTTCTTGTTATATCCCTCCCCCACTCTCCGTAGCATCACCTCCACTGCTACAAGAGCTTCATTAAAAAGCCTTCAATATGTGTGCATATGTATCTCCTTCTGCCAGAACAGTTGGACAGAGAGAGAGAGGGAATGAGAGAGAGGTAGCCAAGAGTGTTGTTTCGTATGGATCATTGAGAGTCTCTCTCTCCTAATGGTGTATATAATTCAGGTGCCCTCCAGGCATGCTTTCAGGAATTCTTTTGCCTGAGGTAATGGGGAGCAAAGGCCTGGGTTTTAGGCCCTTGATTATTCCATTGATGTGGCAGGCTGGAAAAAAGTCATCTCCAACCGGATTAGCGCCAACATCCCCATTAATTATCGATGAATCGGGGCTTAGGGTTTAGCTAGGTGCTGGGTGTCGCCCTCTGTAAGTTAGCGGAGCGCGGGTCTGCTTGAATGTAGCTATCTACTCGTGCCACAGTGAATACACATAAAAGCTTTAGAAGTGCTTTGGGTATAATCAATAAATAACAGGATCCAATTTTGCGCACTGCTTCGGCGGTTTTTATTTTTGCTTCATTCCTTCCCTTCTTTTGCAGATGACAGAGGCAGTACGGGACAAAAGTCAGTTATCAGCTGCTGAAATTTCTAGCAGTGTGGGTGCCACTTGTTTACCTCGCCTCATGTTTCTTTTATGATTATCGTTTTCATTGAGGGGTGGCTCGCATTTTTGAATAATGATAATAACAATTATGCTTTTCACAGCCACAGATGGGAAGAGCCTCTTTCTCTCCATTGGTGCTGTATAGAATAACCTACAGTAATTGGGTATTTTTGAGTGTGTGTGTGTGTGTGTGTGTGTGTGTGTGTGTGTGTGTGTGTGCGTGCGTACCTTAGAGTTCATGCTGTTGAGTCTGAATGCAGAGAAAAGGCCCTCGGAGCGCCTTCCTTTCACTTTCCTCTCAGTGCTCAAATACTCTAAGCTGTCTTAGTGTTCCCCTTAGGTGAGGTTAACTGGCCTTAATAGAGCCTTATCGAAGCCCTACAGGTTGCTGTAAGCAGCCATGACGCCATTGTTATGAAAAGCAGCTAGCTTTGTTAGTGCTGTTTGTGTCTCTGACTTCCTTTTTTCCACCTATTTTCCTTTTATTTTCTGCTTTCCCCCTCATCGCAACCTCCCCTTTTGTAGTGCCGTGTTACTCTTTCCACCTCAGGTAAAATGGCAGAATGCGCCGGGGTGACGCTTCAATAACTATTTTCCCCTCAGGATAATAAAGACTAAATCTCTCTGTCATTTTCAATTCTGCGCAGGCTTGGATGGGAGAGTGGGGAAATGCGACCTTACAAGTCCTTTGTGCTCCCCTTCTTCCCGCTCTTTCTCTCAGAAAGACGCAAGCGCTTGCTCTGTTTTCAAGTGGTGGGGGGAGAAAAATGAAAGGCAGGGTTATTTATAAATGTATTAAAAATGAATGCATTTATGAGGTGCTGTTTTCCAGCCATTCTCAGCTTGCCATTGTTGTGTCTCTATACCCCTCGTCTGTGCATACAAAGCCCTCTAGAATTCCTTCAAAATCGTATTTATTCCCTTTGAAGGAAGAGGCGTAGCGAATGCAGGAAGTAAACAAATTGTGTGTCTGATCTCCACTGTCTCTTCCTGTTCCTTGTCATGTGACAGGTGATGGCCTGGACAACAGTGTGGCCTCACCAAGCACAGGGGATGACGATGACCCGGATAAAGAAAAGAAACGCAACAAGAAGAGAGGAATCTTCCCTAAGGTGGCCACCAACATCATGAGGGCATGGCTCTTCCAGCACCTAACGGTGAGTTGAATGAAACAGTGTTTGTTCTCTATCACTCTTTCACATCATGCGTGCATGCTGAACCTCACTTCACAGCCATGGGCTGTCTTTCTCATACACAATACACTCACACAGGCACACACTTAGACACTGATATACACTCATTGACATCACAAGAACCCCCCTTTTCTTTTCAGTGTATCTCAGCTCGTACGGTGAACACTTCAAAGCACAAGCCTGTGTAATCTGCTACGATCTCTGAAGCCTGCTCTCTGGCTCCTCATCTACTGAAACTGAATAAGGTTGAAGCCAAGGAGAGCTGCCCCTGGCCATAACTGCTGCAGATACATAGATGAACCTTATTAAGAACAAATCTGTCATTATTTAACAGATGTTCAGGATTCTGTAAAGGCCTGTGGTTTGGCATTATTTTTACTCTGTTATAGCCGCAAATACCAGTGCCATTAGCACCAGCTGACAGCAGCACTATTTGTGTGATGGGGGAGGAGTGGGAAACATTTATTTTCACAGGGAAAACGACATATGTGACTATGATGAATTGACCTAGCTGTAAAATTCTGGACAAATAATGTTAGTTTTTATAATACATTAAATTGCATATTAGCTGGTATTTTTCCCACACCTTAGGACTCTGCATTTCCTGTTTTCTGAACTATGTTAAAGCTAAAAAATCATACACAGGGCTTTATGTCTACACATCAAAAATATAGACTAAATTATACTCTTGATTGATTGAAGAATTTCTTGTTTTTGTCTCTTCTTGAAAAGATCTTTTGTATTTGTTGATTTGATTGTTGATTTGTATTAAATCAACAAAAAAAATTCCACAATTTGTCAAATATCATATTTGGATTTGACTCCACCTCTGTGTCTGAAGAGGGCAAGGAGTGCGCGAAATACATCTTGAAAAAGTGTGATGGAAGTCGTGTGTACAGAATGTTTAAAATAGCTCAAAATACTGGCAATGTTTGCTGTGATTATGAGTGCATTGGGTCAAATAGCTGATTACAGTTTGGATATAAATAAGTATGTTTGAAAACTAACTTAAACTTGACTTGCATCTCACACGTTCTGCATATGTCAGGAGTTTACAGAGAACATGATACAGTTTGGCTGAGTGGGTGTTGGTTTGAATTGCACAAACCAAGAGGGAGGATGGTGGGGAAAGTAATTTGGTTGTTGGATTGTGGATATTGCACAGGCTCAACTTTTTTATTTATTTATTTGTAGCCAGTCTTTGATGTCGTTCATATGCACTGTACAGCGTGCATCTCAGCTTCTTTAGTGTTAACAAAGTGAAGGAATATTTTCTCAAGTCAAGTGTATAGGCAGATGTGTGTGTGTGTGTGTGTGTGTGTGTGCATCTGTATGTATTAACATATATGTTGGAACATACATCCCAGAGGTCCTCTTACTCCTTTACTTTCTGCTCTCCTCTTTCCATCTGAACCTCACCACCACATCACAAACCAACCACCAGCGCTTCATTGTCCCACATACTCACAAACACTCAGACATGCATACCTACTCACCTCTCCTCCAACTCCCTGACCTCAACCCATAGTACCTCTGAAACCTTCAGGGCCACAAAGGAAAGGTGTTTGAAACATACACACATCCTGTCTGAGTTCAGTACACACAGCAACACACCTACTGTGTCATATTACACCATGACTTGAGCTTATGGGAGGCTTCTGCGCTGTTAGATCTCAAACAGTGGGAAGGATATAAGTTAGTGTCAAGGGAGCGAGAGAAGAAAAGAAGAAGAGGAGGAGGCCAGGAGGTGAAGAGGTGGATAAGGAGGATCCATCAACCTTTTCCTTCTCTCAGGCAGAAGGGAAAGGTTTGAGAAAGTATAACATGCACACATAGGCACACAAGGGTGCATAGGGTATACTGCTTTATGATACAAAACAGGAAGAAGCTGCTGTTCATGCAGTGCAAACAGTGATAAATCATTCAGAGCTGTAAACTGAAAGGTTGTTGGAAAAAATCGCATTCAATATGTGTATACTCCTCAGGAAAGCCAAATAGAAATAAAATACAGACAGAGATAATATGAACTAACAGCATTGTCTTTGTGTATTGAAAATATGGTTTTAATTTGGCGAACCACTTACATTAACAATACCTCTAGTGATGGGTAAATGTTTACAGTGGTCTGATTTGTTAAAGCTTTCCATTCTTCAGTGTCAAAATCAATTAGATCAAGATACATCCCTGTTTAAACACGCTACACATAGCACCTCTAATGCACAAACATTTACAGTATCGCTTACAGTATTTTCAATGCGACTCTCTGACACTGACAGTCTTTCCAAACTCATCCCCTGCATCATCAGCTGATATGCCTTTGTTTCACAGAAGGGTGAATGATGTGAGTCTGGCCTCTTAGAGATAGACACAATACCAATTAGGCACACACTAATGCATGCATATGTGCATATATATACACACACACACATTCAGATCTCAGTGTGGTGGCACCACACTAGCATGGATTGGTGTGCTGTACGCAAAATATACAGCAATCTAATTCATGCAGAGACGAAAATGAGTATATAATAGGATATGATTTTGTCTGCTAAGGTGTATTTTCTGGTATTCGCCCTCACTTTAAAGCCACTGGGGAACTGTCCTTGAGTCGGAAGGGAAGGGGAAGGTGGGTGGCACATGAACGCACCAGGAGGATATAGTGTAGGGAGTATTAATACTACTGCCTTTGTATGGTTTATTATTGTGAAAACATTACTGCATCTCTGCTCACTTATCCATCAATAATTCACTGGTTTTTAAAGTCGCTAAAGACAGCTTCTTGTTCTTTGTGGCACTGATGGCACCAGAGAATCTATACCTACAGTGTGCTGGGTAATCCAAGTCAATGAGAAAATTTCAGTTCAGTTGAAAAGTCTGAAAGGGGGGGGGGTTCTGCTGGTGTTGGAAGAATGATGGGCATGGAGTGACAGATCGAGCAGTAGTATTGAATTTGGGCTGATGACGACAGTCGCGGTTCTCTCCAACACACCCAGTGAGCTCATGTGTTGTCAGCAGTGCTGTTGGGACACGTTTGTCAGAAGAATTTGGCTGTGTTGACTTGGAGTTACTACAAAACATTAGCCTGTCACTGAAGGCTGAAGCATGCTGTTCACTGCCAGCTTGACATGCAGCTGTAAACTTGGTGGAGACCCAAAATAAAGGAAGGGAGGGCTTTGCCACTTGTGTCCTCAACTCATTTTGTTACTCATTTTAGATGCATAGGTGTTCATTTAATGGATTTCCAAACAAACTAGTTAACCAGCTTTTAACCAGACAAATGCCAGTCGCCTAATAACAAGCTTTGTATTTATCAAGCCAAATGTTAATAACCTTCTGTATTTAGTTTTTCTTGTAATTGCATTTTTATCATGTTGACTTAAAATCCCCTTTAAACAGATTGCATAAGTAGCTGAGTTTCCTTATTTCTTTGTAGTACAACCTGCTTGTGATGAAGAAAGCTACTGCTCAATATCTATTTTCCTCTCTCCCTCCTTTTGTGCAGTTGGAATCCCCACCCCACCCCACCTCCACCTCTCCATCTCTCCTCACAAATGGTATTTTCTTGTTTAATTTAACAAGAAATGAGTAGTAAATGAAAGCTCAAGCCTCAAATCCCCAACGCGCCCTGTGCTCTGCTCTCCACTCCCCTATGAAAAGGCAATTTGTGAAATTATGTGATAGAGTAATTAGATGGAATTCACCCCCAGCTCCCCACTACACACACCACCCTTATCCCGTTTAGATTGTTGCTTTGCTAAACTGAAGTAGGGGTGAGTGTGTGCAGAAAGGAAAGCAGAGTGGGGTGGTGGTGGTGGTGTTGAGGGAGGCGGAGGCTTGGCATTCAGAGTGTTAGCATCGGTATATTAGCTTGGCAGACAGAGACACGCACTTTCTCTCATACACACACATTATCACAAACGCTCCCTCATTCTGGCTCGCCTCCCCTCCTATTTGTACACAGACTCAGTGTAACGAGGGGCAGCCGTGATTGCAGCTCATAAAAGAAGCCAACCCGCAAACCCTCAATGAGCTGCTTCCCCCCCTCCCTCCTCCTTTCTCCCCTTAAAATGTGTAAAATGCAAGAGTGAGTATAAAAAAACCCAACTGGAAGGCATAATCCCCCGTTAATACAATTAGAGTCTAATTTAACCGCTCACGTACGCAGATGTAGCTGAGCTGGGGGAGATCGTTCTCCCCCTTGGAAATAATTTTTTTCTTTTTTTTTTTTTTTACACAGCACCATGCAGCAGGGGGTTTTGAGCAGAAACAGGTGTGAAAAGTGATATAATTCATTTCTGCGCTGGCAGAGCAGGCCAGGAGCCTCGCAGACCTGGGCCTTGGGTGGTGGCAGAACACAGATGTAAGAATAACTGGGTGGGAGCTGTGGGATGAGTGGACCAATAGATGGATAGGTTCATTATTCCTTAAAGGTAGATATTTCCAAATATTGAAAATAGAAGGATTTAACAGAATAGAAATGTTTAAATGACTATATGTGTGTAGTTTAACAGAACTGGTCTGTATTTTTCTAAGCTTTTGGATAAATATTTGTTCTTATCAATAGAAAAACCCCATCATTTTTAAAGGCAACATGCAGCCGCAGACATTAAAATGATTAAGTAAATGGGCTCATGGGCTGAATGTTTTTATTGAAATGGAAATTCTGCTGTCTTATCGGTCCCTGAACCTCTCAGCTCAGAAAACACAAACCAGATATGTACAGCCTCATCTAAACACCAGAAGGAAAAGAACAAAAAAATTGAGGTCAGAGTTCACCATTGCCTCAGATGCCATTAGTCTTCTGCTGTTTATTGCTGGAGCCCAGACATGTCAGCACCCTGATCACCCACAGCAACCCTGGTCCGAGATGGAAACTCCCACCTGGACTGGTGACCTTGGTGTCCATCTAATCACAGATTTTTTTGCAACATAAATTTGGACCTGTCTGCATAATTATAACAATTATATAATACCTTTTAAAACTTTGTCATTATTAAACAGCAGCAGTAAGACAGAAGTGGGAAAGAGATGCATGACAAAGTTTTGTGTTTAGAACTATGGCTGTCCTGTGATTGTTGTTAGGGGTGTTTGTCTTAGTTATCCAGTACACAAATTGAATTTTCCCATGAAAAACTATTTGATCTGACCGTTTAAGTCACTAGGACGCCTTTGTTAATAGCTTTACAAAAAACGTCAGGAAATAAGCTTGGAAGAGAACATCAGCTGACTTTGTATATTTGTGTTTTCATGAATTTCTTCATAAACTACAACAAAGGGATGATATCCATCTTGATACTGTAAAGTAATATAGTGGTCTATGACCTGATGTCTCTGATTAGGTCTTAATTCAATCTAAGTGGCAGTCAGAAACTTAGGCGCCACCACATTAAGATTTCAAAGAGGTCCTAAGAGACGACAGACAGACGGACAGATCTGCCAAAGGCCTAGCGTGACACTGTGACGGGACAGTGAGAGAGGAAAACAAGAGAACAAGTTAGTCTTATTCTCAACATTTTTATTTGGTTTCAGATACTTTATCTCTGGGAATGGCGCTGGCTTTAGGCTGTGTGTGTGTGCGTGTGTGTGCTTCTGTCTGTATGAACCTCTGTGGAAATGCGATTGCTCCTGTACATGCGTGTGACTGGGAGTGTGTGCAAAATTTGCGTTATGTGTGTGTTTATAAGTGGGCATTTGGAAGCAATGACTTGTCTGTACCAATCGTAGGAGTGATTTGTGTCAAAGAGGAGGCAGCTGAGTCAACCTGCCAACTCCCACAACACACACACATATACACACACATACCGTCCCCCAACCCCCACATTACCCCACACCTTGTAATGAAAACATCATCAATTATCCCTCTTGACAGGCCCCTGGGACCAAAGGCAGACAGCTCTCTTTGGGGGCTTCTCTTTGTGGACTGACCCTCATAGACACATACACTTGCCATTCACACTCTTTGCAACTGTTTTAATGTTATTTTTGACGATGTGTGTGTATTAAAGGCTGATGTCCATCTGGTGGAAATGTAGGGGGCAGGAAGTGTATCTTTGTGTGAACGTGTGTGTGTCTTTTGTGGGTTCTTTTTTGTTTTTGGTGGGATAGATGTGGGGGATAATGGCATGGCCGGGGCAGAGGGAAGTCATCAGTCCTGACATGGGCTTCTGAAAGACCATCTGTTTCATGACTGATGGATGGATGAGTAAATGAATAGAGGGATACAGTAGATGTTTAGAGAGTGTTTTAAAAGACACGTTTACACTGAGGTATTGGCATTTATTTACATTCACAACTGAGATTCATTCACCAACTTTTTTGCCATTTGTGAGTTTACTCTCCACTGAAAAACACTAATTTATCCCACCTAACTTTATGTTGCCTTAGACCCTCCAGCTTTCCTAAGTATATTTTATAAGTTTGGGTTTCACCGGAGAGTTGTGATGGTTTTAAAGGTGCTCCCATCCTGCCAAGAACTGCTTAAAACACTGCATTCTTGGAATTTTTCAAAATATCTTTCATATAAATATCTAAATTAAATATACAGAGAATTGGCACTTGTTCTCACCCAAAACTGCTCACATAAAACAATAAAAATGAATATGTACCACAGAGGAGGAATGTTCCTTACCCTTTTAAATACAGTATCTCAGAGAGGTAACATGAGAAATGACCACAAAAGAGCAGTGTCCTGAAATATATGTTGTAACAAAATAGTCTGAAGATGTTGCTTGGACAGACACGTTTTCCAGACGCGACACATTTTCTTTATTCCTTTACATGTAGCGTTGCAGCTTCTGTTCCTACTTTCTCCTCTCAGTTTCGTTGTAGTCCTGGTCAGTATGGTTTTACTCCTCGCTTTAAAAGCCCTCAAGGGCAGTTAACTTTTAATTCATGTCACCTTTGAACTTTTCGAAAACGTCTGTCATAGATAGCAGTAAGCATATGTGTGTGTGTGTGTTGATCTGGCCTTAGTCAAAGGGCGGGTTGATGTGTTTCCTTGAGAACGTGAGAACTTTACAGACCCTCAAGGTCGGTCAGTAGGACTAGAGGGGCTCACCATTTGCAACATGGCTCTCCAAAATAGAAAGACACACTCGATTAATGTTAAAAACCAGTGGGTCTTCTTCATCTTTTCAGATTTCTCTGTTTTTACAAGTTGTTATAAGATAAGTCTCTGCTCGGCCTCAGACAATGTTAATTGCTTGCATATAAAAAATGACTTTGAACCTTATAAATATGGAAAGGAAGAAGTTCATCTCAGCTGCTTTTTCCTAATATTGTTAGAATTTTCTTAATCATTTTTCCTATATTTCATCCTCCTCCTACTTTTCCTATTCCCTCATATAATTTAATAGCTGGGAAACTATGAAACAGTTCAGTGTGCGGTTTCATTGTTGTATGCTACCATGATTGATGTATTCATACTGAAGCTGTTCTTTCGTACCAGTGCTAGTTTTCATTATCAGTTGCATGTGATAAGTGTGTGTGTGCGACTACAGAGTGGACAAAAGCACAATAGCTCAGATGTGTGAAATCATTTTTGGTTTTGTACCTACTGATCAGTTAACGATGATCTGCAAATCCAAAGAAAAGGATCACTGTCAGCTGCCAGACAGAAAAACACACACTTTGATGCAGAAGCATGAATACACATACACTTTTGCACTATTGCATATGCCTATGGTGGTGACGTCAGTGCATGGGTGGGGTGTGGAGTTCCCCACCATTGCTGTGGTATTTATTGGAGAGTGAGTGGCAAGTTGACGTTTGGAAGAGTCTGGGAAAAATATTGTCATAAGTCTGTGGTTAGCCTAATGGAATGCTTATATGCACTAAGATAATCATTGCTAGCAGTTTAGCATCTTATTTTTCATGCAAGCAATTTGGTTTTATGTTAAACTCCTCAAATATATCATTGTCTTTTAAGTGTGTGTAAGTATTCACTACCTTTCAAGAAATAGTTTAGCACAGACATACTGCATGTAGCATGATTTTGCTCACCGGGTGATATATTAACTCTGCTCAGTGTGAAATCACATTAGCACTAGCTGATAGCCATTATCCATTAGGCTGTGTTTGGTGATCCAGAGGATTGTGGGATCTTTTCTGGCTGGAGTCAGCAGCTCAATACCTTTTACTTACAGCAACTGCAGAAGACTGCCCTAGATACATTTGGTGTGCATGTGTTTGTGTGAGTGCATATGCAGTAGTGTTGTTATTTGGATGTGCAAGCTTCTTGTCTCTTTTGTAAGCATTGTGTGTGAATGTGTGCGTGCCTTTATGTCACATCCCATGCGTGTGCTCGGTGGCTCGGTGGCTGTGGCTTTGCTGTCGTGGTAATCAGTTTGTGCGTTAGCTGAACTAATTTATCAATTCAGTTCCTCCCACTTGTATTTCCTCCCATGCGTGAACCCTCAGTCTCTTTACTCTCTCTCTTTCTCGCTCCTATACTCTGTCTGTGTCTCCAAGTCAGACAAAACCCTTCTCTCTGAAAAACTGTAAGGGTTTCCCATCTTTTATGCATGCCTTCTGCTTCTCTGACTTCTCTCTCCTCCTGTTCCTTTCCTCCTTTCTTCCATGATTCACTCTTACTCTATTTTTCTATAATGTACAGCTGTGCTGGCTTACATTTTAATGGCCTTGAACTATGATATCATCACACTATTGGTGCACTAGTGCCATTTCAAAGAAATCAGAGAGAGGGCTAATGATTTATAGATGAGATAACTTGTGATAGATGTTCATAAGTCATCATTTTACACCAACTCATCTTATAATCTTATAATTGAGGTTTGCAGAATAACGCAGTGAAGTGCTTATGGCGCATGATAGAGGCAGGTGGCATTGAAGGTACGATCATAGGCTGGTAGTCTGCCAGCTGACCCAAGGTGCCCCTGTGGAGTAGGGTGGTCAGCTTTGTGTGTTTGTGTATATGGGAGCGTATGTGCATTTGCAACACATACGCATGTGTAATGCATGTGTGTCCTTGATGTTTGTGTGTCTCAGTGTGTGTGTGTGTGTGTGTGTGTGTGTGTGTGTGTCTCCAGTGAAGTGAGAGAAATCATAGCTAGTGAACCAGGTGGTGAACGCAGACAGGCAATAACTCATGGTGGAGGAGT
>JAQQZY010000008.1:16563812-16586016 GCA_030068375.1 Ostorhinchus rueppellii
TCTCTATATCTCTCTCTCTCTCTCTCTCTCTCTCTCTCTCTCTCTCTCTCTCTCTCTCTCTCTCTCTCTCTCTCTCTTGTTTCCCACTCCCTCACTCCTCCTTCCCTCCCATTCTCCCGCTCTCCATCTTTCTGTTCCCCTGGCTGCTATTATGAGAGGCATTTTATCCTTTGTTCCAGCCCCCATGGTGCATCTGGCCTCAGATATGGGGACGACAGGGAAAGGAAACCAGCGAGAGTTTTTTCGAAGAGGAAGGGGTCAGGGGGTTGGAGTGTTAGTTTGTTGCTGGGAGGTGGACCGCCAGTTTCCACCATACAGGGAAGGAATGATAAGGGGGAGTGAGAAGGGGAAGGAAACTGATAGAGAGAGGGGCAGCAAGGGAGGTATTAGACAGAATAAAGATGGAATAATGTACAGGCACTTATGATTGGTTGGGGCGAAGAGGTTAATATGTGTCGTGCAGTTGCTGTAGATGTTAATAAAATAAATAAGCAAAAAATAAATAAATAAATAAATAAATAAATATGTTCCAGTGTGTTGTCAAGTCATAACTCGGTCATTCTAGAAACAAATGACTGCCTTTCTTAGAAGTACACAGTTATTGCCAAAACACCATCCTTTCTTGCATCAGTGTATTTTTGAAAGAGTGATTTAGGAAGGATATAAGTTTACCCCGACAAAATGAGGAAGGAAACCAGAGAAAGCACTGGAACTGAAGAAGGGAGACTGTAATGAAAGCCTAGAAGAAGAAGAACACGAAGAAGTGAATAAGAGAAACAGAGGTCATCAGTCAGACATGGCTGGCCTAAAGTTGACCTCATCCTTGTATTTAAAGCTCTAGGAAAGGAGAGGAGAGCAGATGATAGGAGAGGAGAATAAAGGAGAGGAGTTAAAGGAATGCCGAGACCTCCTCAACCTTCCTTCCCATCAGTCCTCCCTCCATATCTCCCCCAGCAAAAACAGGGTAGCGGGGGAGGAAGGGTGGGAGGGGGTTGTGGTGATAAAACTCCAGACGTTCCCTCATTTGATGGTGCTCTGCCATGTCAGTACATTCTTGCATTCCTCCCTAGCTCTTGCTCTCCCTCTACCACCCCCCAAAATTCCAATTCAACAAATTTTATTGTAACAGATAGAGTAACGTTGCCAAAAGAGTGACAAGATGTCTTTTTTTAATGCTCAGATCAGTCCACCTCGCAGAATGCCTCACTTGTAAAGCTGTCAAAAATTAAAAGTTTGTCTCACACGGCTCAGAAGATAAAAGACCAGAACATGTACTTAATATAAAAACAGTACATAGAAATAATTAAGCTGTAACCAGCTCTTGCTATCTCTCTCTGCCATTCTATCCCTGCAGCTCTTTCTTTGATGGTGATACAGGATAGAATGTGGCAAAAAAGGAGGAGAACCATAAAGAAGTTAGAGGGAGTATTAAACTGATACAAAACAAAAAGGTTTCTTTCACTAATTAGGGGTCAAATTGATTCACCAGAGAGTTCTCTTTTGTTTTTCACCTCCACATTTTCCTTGTAAGGCCCTTAAATACTTCAGTTTTAGATGTGCAGTGCAGTCATTGTTTCCATAAAATGCAGCTATTGCTCCCTTTTTTAGAGATGAAATGGAAGTGTCCGGTGAGGCAACAGCAGGAACACATAAATCAAGTCAGAAGCCCCAAGAGGCCTCTCTCCTTGGGGTCATTACAGGTCAAAGGGTCATTTCACAAGGGGTTAGGCTGAGCAAGGCCAGAGCGCTGCCTGGGTGAGTGTGTGTGAGGGCATGAGTGTGTGAATGAATATAGAAGAAACAGAGAGATTAAGTGTGTGTGTGTGCAGCAGAGGATTTAAATAAGTCTATCTGGGTGTGTGCATATTAAATAGTCCGACTGTGTGCTTTTATCGGAGGTCAGTGGGTAAAGGGGTTGGTCCAAGGCTATATGTACCAAATAGTGCTCCTGTGAAAACACCCACACACACTCTAAAATAAACTCCTGCCGTCACAGAGTAACACATGGTCACCTGTCTTAACAGAATATCATCCAAAACAATGCATCTCATCTATGGCAACGTGACATGTTTCTGTCAGCAACACTTCCCACACAGGCGCTTGAAGCCAAGTGTGTTAAACAGTCAGCAATCTCAACTCGTCGTGAGGTGGAGCATTTCCAACAAAGCAAGATGGGTCGACATGTTTGAAACAGGCAGAAAGAAAATCCCGTTTAAGCTTCGCCCCACAAAGACCCCAGTGTTCAGTCCAGTGTATCTGTGTGTACTCTGAGGCTCTGCAAGTTTGTACAAGTCGTGGTGTTCTGCATTTTCAAAGACAACGGTTATTAAGGTTGTTAAGAAGTGACTTTCGCTTTAGCTCTTTTCAGGCTTTACCAGGGCTCAGGGTTGCTTAGGGGAAAATAATTTCTACATATTATAGTTATGATTAGCTAAGAGAAAGACGGTTTGGCAGTGTGTTTTGTTTTTGTACTCTGTGCCAAGGCTGACGTTTTATGTCTTAGTCAGCAATTTTTGCCAAATCTTGTTTTGAGAAATTCACTGACAGTTTTTCTTGTCTTCCCCCTTTTTCCATCTCTCCATCTATCTGTCTTCTCTTCTTCTTTAGGTTCATCAATGCGAGGAGGAGAATAGTCCAGCCTATGATTGACCAGTCAAACCGTGCAGGCAAGTCTCCTGTAGTTACTGTTTTCAAGTCGCGCAAACGAAAGCCGTCCACACTCCATGCACTCGGAGGCCCCTCAGCTGGTAAATACAGGACTGATCCCCATCTTGGAATGCCCAAAACCTCCAGGGGCTTCCCTTCACTGTCATTACTGACCACTAAAAATTAAGAAACGAAAAATGTTACAACATTAACAGCAACTATTAATCATTTGACGTGCTATTTGCAATTTGGGGTGAGAGACCATTTATTAATTATGAAATACAATAATTTGACTGAAAATAAGTTAACGCTGAGTGGATTTATTTTCCTTAGCCCATAAACAAAACTAGCTGTGTTCTCGGTAAAGTTTGCTTTTAACCCCTTCCTCCGCCCTTTGCCAACCAGGCAAAGGAAAAAAAACACTCAACCCTTCCTCCCCGGCTCAAACCAAAACATAAAGAGAACTACACACGTTTCTTTTTTTTGGGTGACCGTTGTTTGGCTTTTTGGCTCCAGACCTGTTTTTACCCCTCTCTTTTAAACCGGCCCCCCTCCCCATCTCCATTTGTGGCTGTTTCAAGGAGCAAGGGGAGTGAGTGAGTGAGCGGTCCCCCTGGTGCATGGCTTGGTTTGGACTGCCGTAAACTTTATTACCTGTAATAGGGGTCAGAGGTCAGGGTGGCATTAGGGGCGCAGTAAAGTTCAAAGGCATTCAGTGGGGCCGAGTTCTTGCTTTTGCTTGACTGACCCCCAAACAGTCTAAATCGGAGGTAAGTGGATTTCTATGAGAGCAGAACAATGGAAGCGGGCAAAAAGTAGGAACCCTATCAGGTTTCACTTATCGTTGCTACTCAGTTATAGGCAGGATTTATTAGATAAAGCATTTAGGTAGCTGCACATTGTGGGGCTATTTATTAAGAATGACTTATTGTAGCCAAGACTCGGGGGCAAAACTTATTTCTTAGCCTGCACGCACTTTAGATCAGTTACAATTATACAATGATAATGCCTGAAGTTGTGTCAAAAGACAAAAGTGTAGCAGTGTTATGATGCCACAGTTGTCTTTATTATAAAGATGTTAATAAGTACAAAGAGAGTTATAAGGTTTTAGCTTTAAATGCAAGATTGAAATGTTTTTTTGTTTTTTTTTGTATTGTCTGGGTAAGAGAAAGCATCACCATATTTTTCCAGTGTATTTAATATTAAAAAAAAAACTAACTTTAATCAACAAAAACAAAGCATATTACACTAGAGCACTGTCAGTCATTTTGTAAATATGGTTGTTATTTCTTCCAGATGGTTGAAATGTCCTTTTGTTTCATTTGTATGCCTTAAAGTGCATTGAACTCTTTCAGGCTGATCCCTATTAGAGCATTTAGATGCATTAAAGTCTACCAGGGACTTACAGTGTGGAGCCTACTAGAAAGATACAGGGCAGGATGACGTGAAAAGACAACAGCGGCTCCCTGTGCGTGCACCAACCAACAGATGATCCTGCTTCGGCCACTGAGCCTTAATTAAAAGCACTAATTGACCACTCCGTTCCCTCCCTCCAATCCCTCTATCCCTCCCCTTATCTCCTCCTCCGTCCACAGTAAGTCAAGGAGCTCCCTACAATCCAGATGGCCAGCCGATGGGGGGCTTCGTCATGGACGGCCAGCAGCACATGGGAATCAGACCACCTGGTAAGGCTTTCTCTGCGTGTCTGTCCCCGTCTCTACATCTTTGCTGATGCTGTCATTCTTGTTTCTTTCCTGTCTGTCACTGGCTCATTTTTATGCCATCGCCCTCCTTTCCTATCATTTATGTCTTCCTTCCTTTATTTTATTTTCTGTCTCTGTTTTCATGTTGGTTTTTGTTCCACTTTCTCATCATCCTCACACTAGATGTCACTGTGTTTCATACACTTGGGCCTGTTTCTAATTTACTCTACCAGCCTGACCTTTTCTCACACATAAGCACATAGTAGACGCTGTAGTGTAATGTGTGCTGGTGTGCGCCGTATAGTATGTGCACCTTCACCCTCGCAGCGATAGATTAACACCACGCAGATGCATACTGTACACACACAAATACTGATCCTTTTCCCTCCCTCAACACACAAACCAGAACAGGTGTGGTCAATCACATTACACAACCATCTCCTCCTCACCCACTTCCTCACTCTCAGTCCTTCTCTCATGCAATCAGGTCTAATCCCAGAGTTTGTCCTTAAGCTCCTCTCCTCCTTCTCTATCCCCTGTTTTCTGGGATTCTCTAACCCTATCTCAACCTCCACTCACAGTCAGCAGGTTTGGATAAACTGCTAGGCTACTTAACCCCCACCTTCCCCTCACCCACTTCACCACACCCCACCCTGCAAGATTTAAGCCAGTATGTTCCTTTGCTCTGCTGTCTGTCAAGTCAGTTCTCTGTCTGGCATGTAACTGGGTGTTTTCTCTTTCAGTTTGCAGTCAACTCCTATTTACAGATGTATTTACACTGTTTCTCCCTGTTGCACAGGACCAATGGGTGGGATGGGAATGAACATGGGCATGGAAGGTCAGTGGCACTACATGTAGCCCCACCCAAGTCTGACCCATCGCAACACAAAGGGGGATGTAAGTACACACCGACACGATGACTGACACTAAAAGATTAATTCAGCTTTTAAGATTAACAAAGACTAATGTAAATTAATGTGAATTGAGGGTCATAGACTCAAATAGTGATGTGGTACAATCATTAAAAATGTGCTGTGAAACCCCACCTTGTAACACACTGAACACCAACATAGTTTTAGGTAATATCAGTACCTGCTTTGCGAATGAAAATCCCTCCAAACGAATATATATGGGCATAACTCGTTAGCGGTTATGTTTTTCTCTCTCTGGTTTTCATGTTACAAACAGGCTCCTTTTCTTCCCAGGCTCATTTTTCCATGTTACTCTCTCTCCCACTCCCAGTCTGGTGATAAGAGCCTTTGATCACAACCCTGTAACTCTTTGTGTATGTAATGTATGTGTGCGTGTAGCTGCTTCACTCTCTCTCACATATCCAAAAGCTACAGGACTAAACATCCTTCAAACAGGGAGGGGAGGAAACAAGGGAAGCTTGCTGGATAAGAAAGACAAGGGAAAGAAAAAAAAAAAAAAAACAGAACAAAAAATAGAGTGCATATGCATGTTGGTGAATAGTCATCAAATTCAATAGGAGTTTTAAAATAAAAGTGAAAGATGCTTATAGTGGTTTGATAATATTTGGTGGTATCTGTGAGGGGCTAACGGGGGACAGAAGAGGAGTAGGGAAAAGAGTGGGAGAAAGGGGTGATGGGAAGGAGAGAGGGCGGGGATGGTTGGGACAGTAGGGGGGCAGGTAGGCCGTTGCTATGGCAACAGACTGATTGGCAAAAATGTAAGCAGTTGTCAGTGTGCAAGGAGAAAGAGACAGAAGAGTGAGACAGAGACAAGTGAGCGCCCCTTAAGTGTCATAAATCTGCCAGGTTGCTGTTGATGCATGAGCACATTAATACACACACTAACCAGCTAGACATCACCAGCCACAGGATCACTCTCTCACCGCCTGATGCTTTCTCTGCCTCGGTCTTTCTCATTCTTATTTTTTTTTCTTTATGGTTTTTGTATTCTGTAAATTTTCCTGCTCTGTCTGTTTATACACAAACACCTTTTTTTCACTTTCTCTCTTAATCTCTTACTCGCTGCCTCCCTCTGTCTCTTTCACCTCCTCTCACTCTTTCTCTGCCCCCCCTCCCTTTCGCCCCGGGGCCAAATAGACTCCCACATAATTCTCGATGTATACAGGCTTGGTGTTGTCACAGTGCAGTGTGTGTATAAAATGACTATGGGACCTATGATTCTGGAAAACCATTGTTTTTTGTATATTCTTGGGAGTTCATACAGTGTTTGTACACACCTGTGAATGTATACACCTGTGTTTAGGTAATTTATGCTATGTACAGCATATGGGAAATGTATGCATTGTGCTGTCTTTATGTGTGTGCACGCGTACAAAATGCGCGTGTACAACCATGCATGTGCATGTACTGTATATGTTTGGTAATAGGATTACTCCTGGCACAGGGAGGGGACATAAACTAGTGCAAAATGGAGGAGGTAGCCAGCAGGGTATGGAGCTTAGCTGGGCCTAATTGACTAGATCCAAATTAAATATGCCATCACCAGAGGTGTGACCAATGGATTTGACTTATTCAGTTTACAAAAATAGAGACCATTAACCCTCCACAGAATGCGCATGCATGTCTGTGTGTGCCATGTTGAAAATATTCTGCCCTTGTTTCAGTCCTAAATGTCCAGAACCAAAACAAAGACAGAAAATCTTGCATCGAATGGCATCTTTTAGGTTTGAAATGCAAGGAGATATGGTAGTAAAAAGGCTGTTCTTCCAGAATGAGACGCGTGTGTGTGTGTGTCTGTGTTTATGTGTGCGAGTGTGTAAACATGAGGGCTGGTTCATCGTGTCCAAGCAGCCTCTTTCCACCAGCTGCTAGCCTTCCCAGCAGACCTTGCTTTAAACAGCTTCAATTTGCCTGCTGAATCTCGTAATTGGGCCACCAGAGGAATCCTCTGCGAGACGGGCGAAGCACAGAGAAGACGAGTCGACAGTGGAAGAAAAAAGACTGAGAAGAGTAGACAGAGAGAGGGAGGGGCGAAAGAAACGATAGCTAGGGTAAATGACAAGAAGGAGGGGGAGATTGTAAAAAGGAAGGAAGGAGGAGCAGGAGAGAAAAGGATAGAATGTAGTAAAGAGACTGTGATTGAAATACATCAACTCTTACGACTATGGTTCCTTTACAGCTTCATCAGCAAGCTTATAGCTTGCTAGCTGCTAGCTTGTCTCTGTCAAATATTGCTACTTTCCTTTCTAGGTCAATTAAATGTAAGTGATGTGTTATATTCTTTCATGACCAATTAAATTAATAGGTTATTATAGGAGGGGGTGCTGGTGTTATCTTATTTGATTAAGAGAGCACAGGTTCATTATATTTTATAAGCAATTTTCATTAGCAGAGTTGAGGTTTTGTTACTGCGGGGCTAAATTGAGCGCTTATTGTGCCAGTGAGTGCTCATCCTTGATACAGAAGGTGTGCCTAGCAGTCAGACTGCAACATTAGTTAAAACTAAAGCCAATTAGTCCTGGTCCTGCTTAGTGAAGAGCATAATGCTTTCCATCCAATGATGATTACAGAGCTTATATCCCCTTGTGAAACAATACACCTGTCAGCAGAGATGAAGCCCAGCAAGTGAGGCAGAAGTGAGCCGAGCCTTTGATAGCAACGAGAAGGACTCTCATATGACCCTGAGCCCCTTTCCCTTCTTCTCCTCTCCTGCTTTGCCTCTTCCACTAAATTAGCCAGAGGTGGCCCCTCAAAACTGTAATTTTCAGTTTCAGGACAATAGTTATCACAGGATGGAAGAATTAATTATGGCGCACAGTATATGGAATTTTTTCTGGTCGTCCCCGTGCAAAGCTTTTCCAAAATGTCGGGCAGAACGCATGAGTGAACGCTGCCTGTAACCCCTTTGCTGCCAGTCTCTGCTGGAGACCCTTTGTTCCAGGATTCATTGCTCCAATCATTAAGCACAAATTTGTTAACCTTCTGCTGGGGGGTCAAGATCCCTCCTCTTGCCCCCCTACTACACACAGACCCACCGTCACCCCCACCCTCAGCTTCTCTTTCTGGTGGGTGAACTTTTACTATTAATGAACACTGGAAAAAAAAGGTCCCAATGGGGATTTTGTGCCCCCTTACATTGTCCGTGTGAATGTGTCCCTGTTGATTTGCCCCCTCTGGAATCCCCCTCGGAGTCTAAGAAAGGAGACCTACAGCTCAATGTATTGATTGGCTTATTAAGTGAAAAACCTTAATAGCGATGTGTACTCTTTGAAGCACACAAAGTGTTTATTAGGACCTTGACAATGATTTTCAGCAGCCCATCAGCTCACTCTCATTAATAAGGGATATTCAAGTATTAATACATCACATTCATGATTTATGGTTTTATTTATGTAATGTGACTGTCATGATGTTCAGTCATTTTTGAGACTTGGAAACCAGGTAATTTATGAGCAAGTATTAATATTGAAGCCACCAAAGGTCTGTGGTGGATTCAAGCATCATTTTCTGTTGGACCACAGGTTCTGTCTCACATGAGAAAGGTCAAAAGTTTGATGCCGTAAGGGCCAGAGATAAATGTTGCCTCTATTAGTTCACTGAATAGAAGCTAAGAAGCTACTATAGCTCAGACAAAAGCTCACCCTTCTATTACAGAGGTTGCATCTTTTCTCTTTAGCAGCCCAGGTGAACACTGATAGATGAGGGGAATAATAAATGAGGGCCCTAGTGTTCACTCCTCCATTGTCAATTCTCCCACTGCAGTTCCTTGTTCTTTTCCCTGCCTGCCTTTGTGTCGTCCATAGTGGCCCTCTTCATTTATTGTGTGCATGGCGTACACGTGGACATGCCCCGGGCGCTCTCAGGTGACGGGTGGCTGTGAGTCTCACCTCTCCTCTTTAGTTTAGAAAACAATGCCCGTGGTTCCTCAGTGGTGACTTTCCACCTACAGAGATGGATGGCAGCTATTGTTGGGTCTAAAGAGAGGAATGTAGTGAGAGAAGAGGGTGAAGATGGATTACTGTGCTTTGTTTTCTGTAGTCCCATGTATGAAAGTTGACAGCAATTTAGCAGGTCCTTTCTGATATGTAATGACATAAAGCCATATGTCGTGTGGCTTGGTCATTATTTATACTTTAATTTATTCTTGCTTACTTTTTGGACTCAACTTTATTTCACACTCATTGTGACATAAAAGAATAGTTACATGGTCCTGTTAAATAGTTATTATACCCCATAAAGTCAGTCATTTAAAGCCTGATGTCTACTTTCCTTGTGGTCCAGATGAACAAATTCCCCAGGAAATGTCAAGCACCTGACCTTGGTATCACTTCAGGTCGATCATGTGTGTTTGGTGTTTAAGTCCTCTCCTACTGTTAAAGTAGCATTACTGAGGGTGTAGGATTAACTCTGTAAACCTTCCACTGCTCTCTCGATGCAGCCTTAGTGAAGGGCAGGCTAGAGTCTGCATTGGACCCAGATTAGTACAATGTTAGGTTTCTAGTTTGAGAGTTAACCTGCAGCCACATATAGCAGGATTCCACTCCTCAGGGGTCTTATCAGCACATTCAACCATATTCATGTGCTATCAACCTGAAAATGTAATATGAGATTCTGCTTTCAGAAGTCTAATGTGAGCTATTGTTGTATTTAATGAAAGATTAATGGCATTGCAGTTTTATTTTGCAGTTAAATGCTTTGTGCCTCAGCAGTTGAGACTGTATGCCAACTCGCTGCAAGCCTAAGATCATTTGCACGAATCTGCATATATCTGATCTGGAAATATATTCAGTTTGATACATGGACACAATGTTAAATTTGAGCACCGCCACTGCCAAGTTGTTAACAACACATCAGCATGAAACTTTTGACTTTGGATGGGTTTAAGCTCACAGATGGCTGTACAGTCCTTGGAATCAAAATAAAACTAAGATTATTTCCAAATTTGGAGTTGTAGTGTTTTGCGGTCTGAATATAAAATTTTACCTCTCTGATTGGTCCAATCTGCCAAATAGAAACTTTGTTGTGTGTGCAAAACTCAGTGATTAACCATTTCCTTCCTCTCTTCTCTCAGAACTGCAGGGCAAACCAGGGGATCACCTGTCTCACCGAGGCCTACTGAGCATGGGAATGGGACTCCTGACTCCAGGACAACACCAGCCAAAAGCAAACCCCTCTGTCCACCTCCCAAGACATTTTTATTTGGCTGATATCTTCACCATGGAAACCTTCCATGACTGCCTTCAAACCCATGCCTACTTCTCCAGTCGATGCTGATGCACAGAAGATCAAATCCTTCCAAACCCAGCCCCTCCATGCTTGTCCTGATAGACCCCTGCTTCTTCTCTGGTGGGCACCAGACTCTGCCCCCTTAAAAGTGATTGCGATCGAGAGCTTTGATGACACATAAGAGACACATGGGGTCATTTGCCTTTATCTTTGGCGAATGTGGCACCTAGTGATATATTCTAGACCCTCTGGTGAACAAAAGAACCTTCCTGTGAAGAGCACTCCACTCTTTGGGACGATGGAAATGGACCAAGGAGAAGCCAATGTCTGTATCTGACAGGACACTAACAAAGCAGCAGAGGTGCCCTTTAAAATGATAGTGGATTGAAACATGGAGGGTGAAAAACACAAGAAAAGAGAAAGAATGAAAGTTTTAAAATATAACTATATCAACCCCTTGTTTGGGATGTGAGTGGAGACAAAAAATATACTGTATACTGTTGTAAAATTACGCTGGACTCTCACATGGACTGGGAATTTAAGTATTGTAAATGCTATTGTATTGTTCTGCATATTATGTTGTTTCTAATAGATTTTTTAAAAAAGGATGTGAACTTTTTCTCTTTTTTCTGGTTTCTTTCCACACTGTATGTGTGCTGTATGTGTATGGGGACCTCCTGCCCCCTCCCTCCATTGAATCACAATGCATTTTTAAAAGAAAGAAAAAGTGAATAAACAGACAATATGATCAGTCGGTCATTTCCCGCAGGCCTTTATTCGTAAGGCGTGGTAACATCATGGTTAAGGTGTCCTGTGTTTATGGATACACAGCTCATCTGTGTACCTACAAAGTTACAAGGTGTAGGTGCTTGTATTACTGTTGCTGTGTCA
Organism: Ostorhinchus rueppellii; assembly: GCA_030068375.1. Lineage (NCBI taxonomy): Eukaryota > Metazoa > Chordata > Actinopteri > Kurtiformes > Apogonidae > Ostorhinchus > Ostorhinchus rueppellii. Next base: position 16,575,211 of record JAQQZY010000008.1, read on the forward strand.
AAACCTTGTCACTCCAATCTTGGTGCTTTTTTTTGATGCTTTCATATCAATTGATTATGCTCCTCTAAAGGCAGAACCTTGCAATTTGGTACAAGAAAGTAAAAGCATCTTGGGATAATGAAATCTTTTTTAAAAAGTTATTTTAACAAACACAAATACAGTCATCAAGCTAAAGTCTGTTACTTAGATGCTGACATTTTGGAGATTTCTTTTTAATCCAACTCTTATTGTACACCTGTTGCCATTGTCAGTTATTCTAGCAAACATGCTCAACTGACATGAGGATAGACGCAGAATGTCAACATGTCTAACATCACGACCAGCTAACCCAGCTGATACAGAGCTTTAGTTTATGCCCACAAGAATCTAAAAAAAAAATACATGTGGATAGGAAACTACAAGTTTGTGTCCCACATACATGTTATTTCCTGTTTTCTCCTGTCTTCTCCATGTGTGTCTATGATTGAGGGCCTTTGAAAGTCTATTCTAGTGTCCTATTGATGTGTTTTCTGTCACAAGGCTGAGCACTTGCACGGCCAATGGATTCTTTTCCCCTCAGTGTTTGATGTGGCCTGATAACAGGCCCAAGCCAACGGGAGAGGCAGAGGCTATGGGAAAACACCATTTATACCACAGTCCATTCATTTTAATTTAGCCAGATGATGTAATGCTGATCAACAGACAGGAGAGAATGTAAAAATCACTGTGTGTGTGCTGCAGTGTGTATGTGAGGGAGGAACATGTGTGCGTGTGTATATATGTATGCGTGTGTGCATAAGTGCTTGTGTGGGTTATCAATGCATCCATTATCCATTGCTTCAAACATGTATTACGCACATCTTTAAGATTCCTTTGAAGACAAGTCATGTTTCTTATGCTTTTACTTTGAAGGGTATATATGTACATCTGTGTTGTAAATAAATACTTTTTGTTCAAATAACAGAACTCATAACTAGTCTCACATTATCTTCTTATATACTGAGCTCAAATTAAAAACAACAAAAAAACTTATCATACCCATACTTGATTTACTGAATATTGTAACAAAAAAACTTACCATGTCCTCAATGCCTGAGTGACTTTGCAGAGATAAGCCTTAGAGACAAAATATGTTTACATGTCAACATATGCCCACTGAAAAAGGCAGAGAGGCCCATCTATAGTTAACAGAACATGCACTTAAGTTAACCCTACTCCCATTGCTGTGGATAATGTGCAGCTAATGCATGCGTTATGCTGTAATTTTCTTGCACATGGAGACGGGAGGTGAGGAGAGAGGGGCTCGGTAAAAAAGCGAATTATCCGTCATTTAACATTAAAATTCATTTAGATGAAATGGCTACAAACATGTAAATGGGGAGATTAGTTCTCCCTCACGCCTTGTTGCCCGCAGTCAAGGGGCTGAGCTCGGAGCCCTGCGCTCTCCAGCCGCTGTTGTCCCCGGGATATACTTCACTTAAGGAGGCATGAGCTGAGCCGAGTAAGGACAAGAGAAGAAGACCCAAGCGAGTTTTGTCTAATTGATATGTTTCGAAGAGCAACTCTGAATCCCAAAGTCAGTGTCTGATTTTTTTTTCCAGGGTAGCGAACAAGAAGGAGTCTGTTTTATCCATAACAATATGTGCGTATAAATCAATACTCTTCCCTTCTCCCGGTCTATCTCTACTCCGTGATACTATTGTATTTTTACAGCCTTTGCCGAAGTAAATGCTATTTACACTAAAGGAGAAAAAGGAAAAAAGACACGCTCTTAAAAAACCCAGGCGACGTTTTAATTGCTTCGCCTCTCCACCATGGCTGGAAAATCCGAGGCTGTGAAATGTGAATTCCTGAGCCTGTGGCCGCTGGGAGCTGTGGAGACAGAGGAGAAAGCCCATGCTTGACTGCCCTCTTTAGGGAGGCCTGGTAACTGTCCGGGCAGGGACGTTTGGAGATGGCGCACGGTACCACCTCTCCTTTTACGCACGGACGTAAACCTCACCAAAATGCGTTAAATAGTTTGATCAAAGTGTGGGGACCCGGGAGAGACACAAAAGAATGTTTGTGTAACCAGGTTATAGCTTCAGCTGGAACAAATGAACTGTCAGAAAACAAAAATAAAAAAGATAGAAAGCTTTTAATATTTTGTTTGGCCCGACGGTTAAATCAGATTTTTCTTTACGCCTCCCAGGAAATGTGTCGGTGAGAACATATAATTGCAACAGTCATGGAAATATTATTTGAGGAATTTTATTAAGGTTAAAGGCTCAGACAGCTAAGCGACTTATTAAGAAGATCCTCAAGTGTGATTAAAAAAGACGTTTGATTAAAAAACAACACATTTTTGCATAGGTTCATTTAGTTTTTCTTATTGCTGTTGCCTTTTAACCTATTTTTAAAGTCATAGTTTTACAATTTCAACACTGACTGAAAATCATTATTGTATTTTTTTAATGTGTAAAATAAGCAGAATACCTTGATTTTTTTCCCCCCTCACCTGTGTAGCATATCTTTTTTTATGATCTAAAATGTTATTCTATTTTTTCTCAGCTGTGTTTGTTGTGTGGTATAGAAAAGATTTCAGGGCGTAAACAGTTTAATCACATCTGACCTATATTTAAAACTTTTGATTTGTGAAGCAAAGTTTTTCTTTTTAAAACATAGATTCTTCTCTAAACAGTATGGGTGTTTAGAACATGAAAATAAATGTAAAAATCAGGTTAATAATGATAGTGTAGCCGTGCAGAGTTTCTCTTTCAAACAGACACAGTGTGACCGCGGAGTGAACTGTCAGGGTAATGAATGGAGCAGAAATGTGTTCCAGAGCAGTGGAGGTGCCCAGACAGGCCTGTCTTCCTCCCACAACAACGCAGATATGTATGCGTCTTTATGGCTGAAACAGGGACGTGGAAAAGTAACGGTGTGCCTCATGTTCTGTGCTACTCACTGCACAAGCCATGACAAATCTCGGCGGCAGTAAAGTGCGGAGGCTTATTAATTCAGATCACTGTGAACGCAGAACGCCGAGGCCTGTCAACACACATACACAGAAAAAAAACCAAAAAAAACCCCCAAATATCAGCTTCAATCTTTTTTTTTCTTTTTTTAAATTCCATTAAAAAAAAAAAGTTTGGCTACCTGAAACATTTTACGTGATATGTTTGCCCCTGTGGGAAACCGTGCGTAACAGATTGGTGCCAGAATTGCATTTTGTAAAATAATATTTGCATGTGTTTTTGTGAAAATCACGACCCCGAGTGATTCATTTCGGAGTCTGTGTTTGTTAAATGTAAAATTAAATGAAAACCACACACTGAGCTTTGGTTTTATATAAATAAAATGAACTAGAAGATTTTATTTCAATTTATTTTTCTACAGAGAAGCATGAATTAAATATTAATGGTGAAATGGGCAAACAATGTAGATGTGTAAAACTGCCTTTCTCACATTTCATAACTACAAAATTGTCTAAATCTGATAGGCTATGAGAACAGACAATACGCAAACAATCAATAAGCCATAGTTTCCAAAGCGAAAATCATTACACAGGAAATACCCACATGACCCATATGACATTTCAATATCTGGTCTACTTTATTAAATCAATACACGCACATACACATGAACACAACCTAAACCATTGAGTCTGGAAGGGCCTGGCAGGACAAACTTCTGCAGCCTCCCCAAACCTCCACCTTCAGAGGTCGGACGGCAGCTGGTTTTGAAACAAAAGATGGAGGAAAATAGGAGGGAGAGAGAGAGAAACAAAAATCTGTTGGTAGGAGAAGGAGAGAAAGAGAAGAGGACTGTTGAGCGGGGGCCATTTTGGATGTCATCTGTCTCCTTGGCGACGGGGCCCCGGCCCTCAAAAGCCCCTTGGGCGCACGGATTGTTTGAGAGGAGCCCGCTATTTTCTGCAGCATCATTTATCACTGTCACCACATAATGATTCCCCTCGCAGCTCCTTATTGATGTTTGTAATTGCATTATCTCATAAGGGGGGATGATCAATGGAACCGAGAGGAGCATCGAGGGGTCAGGAGATGCCGGATTGCTGTTTGTCCATTTAATGCAACCAGTCTCTCATTATCTGTAGCCTCTGTGCGTTCAGGCTAAGTAACGTTTGGTCTGCTCTCCTCTGAGGTTTCACAGAGAGGAGAGGAAGAAGGAGAGGAGGAGGAGGAGGAGGAGATGGAGGGGGTGCTCGTTTCATTTGTTTAACCCCAAGCCAGTGCAGATAAAAAATTAGAAATGCAAAAGAGAAAGAGGAGGAGAAAAGAGACAGAAAGGAGACTGTGAGTAACGTGATTAACCGTCATGTTGTTAGTTACATTAAGTAAAAAAAAAAAAAAAAGAAAAGAAAAGAAAAAAAGGACTAAAACGCACGGCTCTCATTCGGTGTTGGTTTTGTGGTCAAATAATTAAATATATAAAAACGCACACAGTGAAAATAAATACTGGAGTGTTTTAATGTTTGTTTGCTTGAGTAGAGACATTGTGTTTGTGATTAGAAAGTTTATGCATCTGAGATCAGCCAAGCCGATGCTGTTTTTGGAGGTTTGTGTCGTGGGGGGATGAAGTCATGAGATCCAGTTTCAGAGCTCACCGAGGCCCCTACGTCAAACCCAACGCGATCCTCTCCTTTTCCAAACGACTTTAAGGAATACTGACATAATTACTGAGTAACTCCTACTGCCAACCTCCACATACTAGTATTTGGTATAAACAGGTGACTGCAGTTTGAATCAAATTAAAAACTATTCTCAAAAATATTGGACTTTTTTTTTTTTTTTATCAGTGTATAATATCTGAGCCGAAGTTTGTTGCTTGTAGAAAAAAAACACTAACGCAGTGGTTCTTTTGTTGCAGTGAGGAGCAACAATTCCTTTCATCCCACTTAAAAACCTGTTTCTTTACATTTCTTGAGTCAGTGTCGAATAGGCTATCTTAAAATGACAAGACAAAGGGGATACTGTGAGAATGAAAGGTGGGTTTACATTTCAGGAATTCGTTTAATCTGACATGTTAAAGAGGCTCTATGCCGCTGTGTGGAGCTTATTTAGAGCTTCTGCAGACGAAGGCGACGGCTGCGGCTGCTGGGTGACGTTTTGCAATATTGCAGGGAAAGGCGCTGCGCGTCATGGCGCACAAGGGGACCTGTCAGCAGGTAGAAGTGTCGATATGTGGGCCAGCGGTTGGAGACATGCGTACTAGTGCGTGCCAGACACAGGCAGTGATAGAGAGCTCCACTCGGAAAGAAAACTTGGGTAACAGGTAGATAACCCAGTGACTGGTGTGTGGAGAATTACGCACGGCTTATGTTCGGGTGGGAATGTTTTGTGGGTTAATGGTGGGTTGCCCTTACTCTCCAGAGATACCCGGAGCTTGGAATAACATGCTTTTGGCCTCAGTGTTTTCCCTGCTTGTGCTGCCTGCTGTGGGGAGGGAGACACCGCTGGCAGCGCACCTTTCCAAGGCGGAGAAGCAAACCGCGGCTGGTTCCTAACTAGTGATGTTTCTGTCAGCGCCTCCGACCTCTCTCTCTCTCTCTCTCTCTCTCTCTCTCTCTCTCTCTCTCTCTCTCTCTCTCTCTCTCTCTCTCTCTCCGTCTGTCTCTCTACCTCTGTGCTCTACCACTCTGGAAGGTCACCTTGGCAGTGCCAGGCAGGGCAGGAGAGCCAGAGAAGCGGGGGGGATGTTTGCTCCTCAGCTCACCTGGTGTGGCCGGATCCAATAATAGCGCCCTTAAACCCTCCCCCCACACACTCACACATACTTTCACAACCCCCTTCCTCACCCCACCTGCTAGTAGATATATTAATACAGCTTTGCCACAGAGCAGAACATTATCCTACAGCCTCTCCTCTTTTCCTTGTGATGGTTTCTACTTTTTTTCCAGTTTTCTGTTTTCTGTCTTCTGTATTTCTTGATTCTTCTTCTCCATCATCATCAATATCGATAGGCGTATTATGTTTGTTGTTCTGCGCATGTGCATGAATAATTCTATAAAACAATGCTAGATTTGAACTCTCAGCACAGTGAACATCTTACAGGAGATGTCAGCCTAACTCGTGCAGTTTTGCTGTTAATTCTGCTCTTGCGCAGTTGCACCATTGCGCGGCTACAGACTGACTGCGTGGCCTCCAAAAGTAAACAGTGAGGAAGCAAGTCGAGACAGGACAGAGGGGCTGAATTCCAGCCACTGCACAATACTGATAAAGTACTGGCCCCGAGCCACGTCTTTCATTAGTTTATTTATATGTTGGGGCTACTTCACCATTCATCATACAATCCAATCTATCTAATCTGGAAATGTGTTTGGGGTATAGTGAGACTTTTTTTTCTTCCAAATATTGTTGGCTGCGTGGCCATATTGGCTATTTACTATAATCTTGTGAAAAAAGTTGTCATTTTAGTACTGCAGTGTTTAGTAGAGTTATTAAAGTTATTGTAGCAGCTGCCTGAAATTACAACACAGTAAAATACATAAACCGAATGCCCCCATTATTTGACAGTTCCAAAGGAGGTTAAAAAAGTAATTTCTCAATAAAAAAAAATTGTTTTTCTTATCTTTATATTTTGTGCTCTTTTCAAATGAATAATAAAATTAATAATAATAATATTTCTATTGGTATTTCAAAAAAATACAGAAATAAGTAAAAAGCTGAAAAAGTAGATAAGTGTCAGCCACACTCTTGCTTCAGTAACTGTTAGAAAAAAGTCTGTGCATGTGTCATTGTCTCACATATTCATCAGCATCAGATCAGTGATACTCTCAACCTGTCAACTGGTTTCCACCTTCCAACTGTGCCAGTGTGTGTGTGTCCTTATCACATGTCTGTACTCACTGTTTTGTTTCTAGTTTTTCTTTGTCTGGTTCAAATACAACAAAAGAAAATATCTTGGAGCATGGGTCTAACAATGAAAGCAGCTTCAACCATGTCACTTAAATATAACCTTGATACAGATTTAATTTGAGCAACATGAGAATGAAATATGTTTAAAGACACTGGGGCTGGACCACAGTGTTTTAACGTAGCCTATTTTCATTCGTACCTTTGATTACACCTTTCTCACAATTTCCCCTAATTAAGTAAAAGTTTGATTACCACAAGTTTAACTGCCATGTTCACATTCCTTCGCACACATTTATAGACCAAGTTTTGCACAATACTTCTATGTCTTTCAGTACTTTTTTCAGTTGAGCTATTTTAATTCAAGTGTTAAGGTTTAGTGGTAAGAACGATGTGATGTCTCGTCATTATTTTATTATTTTTTCACAAGTGCGAGATTTAACTCAGTTTGGTTTCTATGTAAAATCTGTAAATCAAGGAAATATAACCACAGATGTTGCCTAAAGCATTTATTTATTTTTTTAATTTTCAAGGGGATTATTTGTTGTTTTCCCCAGTGGTCATCAGTGGCACTGCAGTGTACAAAACCAAACAAATGCACTTTTACATTAAGCCATTTGCTGCAAATTGTGTCCAGACGTTTATATCTAGAAAAAAAAAGGTTATTAAAAGTAAGCACCGAAAATAATTTATTGACATTATCATAATATTTCTGTGTTGTGCAAAACTTAAATGAGGTGTGGAATATTTACATAATAGACAGAATATGTAGCATGTGAAAAATCCCTGGTTAGCTTTAAATATTGTTTATTTATGAAGGATATAATCTGAAATGCAACAGGTGAATTAAGAGTTTGGTTTGATGTATTTGACTTTGTTAATGTTTTAATCAATGCTGTTTTTTCTGTACTATAAATATGACACAAACATACACAGAAATATTAGGAGTTTTACTTTATTTCACTGTCTGCATATATTACCAATTTTTACAAGTAACAGCATTATAGATAAATGCTTTTCATATATCAAAACCGAATAAACTTCACATCTGTAGAATTATATGATAAATAGACTCACTTACAGAGAGGCAGCGTGTTTAAAACTCTTTTCCTCACCAATTTTTCTGTCTTTTCTGTGAACCCTGGGATTGCATCGCACAATTTCCTAAGCAAATTTTAGCCAGGGGAGAAAGAAGCGGTGGGGGCCTTGAATGTGCATGTCCCTGCAGGCCGACACTGTGCAGTGTTATGCTCAGTGCTGCACAATTTATGGACCATGGACAGTTTATAAGAAGCAATGTAGTCTATCAGAGAGGCAGTCAAACTGAGGACAGGGAGGGAGCGTTTCCATGCAGGAAGCTGTGTTTTGGAATAATATACGCCATGATAAAGATGTTTCCCCTGTGACGTAAAACAGCAGGGAGCACCAACGGCCACTTACTATTCCAACCAAATATGAAGGAGAGTTTTTGAGCTGCCACGGTTTTTTTCCTCTTGTGTGAAATGTTGAGATGTTAAGACTGGAGTGGCTGTGGTTGCTTTATTTCTGAGTGTAGTCCCCAGAAATAATTTATGGTGGCATTTCAGTCAGGATGTCTTTGATAATTATTGAAAAAAAGCATAAATAGAATGTTTTGAGTGCTGTGGTGATATGTTGTCATCAATGTTATGACTGCTGTCAATATAAATGCAAAACTACCAGTAGTTCCAGACACTGTAATTAATCCAAGATACCACTTTACAAAAACAGACCGTATAATTTATTAAATTTTCCTAAAATTCTCCATATTTGTTTCTATGACCAATGTAGTCTAGCTGCAGTGATTTATATTTCCTTGATTTAAATAAGAAAATGTTTTTGCCTTCAGAAAATAGCACAGAGAGCACGGAACTTCAGGAAAATACCATTAAAAGTTCAGATGATACACTAAAAAACAACATGCTGTTTGATATTGAAATACAACTGACAGTTTAATTTTACATGAAACTTAGATCCCACAGAAAAAGATCAACTTTTATAGTCATGCTTTTATATTCATATGTGTCAAGTGACATCTTAAAGACATCAGTGACTCCGCCAAGGCCTCGATGAGACGCGACTTGCCCCAAAATAACAATGTTGACTGCAAAAGCTGAGAAAGAGCCAGAACAAAAGTGACAGAAGCTTAGAAATGATCGAGGGACACGAACGACTTCCCTCACAGGCTTGACATCTGTCAGGGCGTTGGTGTCGTCAAGATGACTTGTTATGCAAATGTATGATGCAGCCCCGTGAGACAGAGACAGGCCAAAATGCTAGCTAGCTCAACATCAATGAAGACATCACTTGTCTAGTTGGGCGGAGCGTCCCTTTGCACTTAACCGTTCTGTTCACCCATGATGTGGCTTTTAAATAAACTGGTGTGTCAAAGGGAGAAAAATCGAATATGGGGCCATTTTTCATCAGCACGAACAAACCGGCTTACGTTGTTTAATGTTGCTCATGGAGAAGATTGAACTGGAAAGTGGGAGACGTAAGAGCAGTGAAACACAACTCCTAAACATGGAAGAGTTTTAACAATGTGCCTCTGTCATTATAAGCTACCAGTGTTTCAGCAGTTGTTTATGTACACTGATGTGGGAAATCCTTGGCACTGAGATATCAAACACATCCATCTGATAAGAGGCTTGCGAGAGAGCTGCAGGCTCCGAGACACACACAAATGTACACACACACACGATCATGCATGCTCAAGGCCAAATTGCGCATAAACACACACTCCCTGGAATAAGCTCATGCTTGCATTATCGCAAATCCACACACACATCCACACACACACACACACATACAGAGGAGGTCTGCAGGTGTCACATGAAAAGCTTTTAGCGGTGCAGAAGCAGCTGAGGACATGGCTATTGTTAAGCTCCATGATGGATGAAGTAGAGGTATGTTAGTGTTAACCGACTAAAACACAGCTGAATTTATTAGGCTCAGGATAAGCAGGGTCATCACCTCCAAATGGAACACCAATGAGCCAAATACAGTTTTAAGCTAAATAACAAGCACTTGTGTGAGAAAGAAATGTCTGAAAATCCGAGTGGCCGTCTAAAAGGCACGTGTGTTTCTGATCCAGCCGTCCAAATGCTTTAAAGCAGCTAAATGTTCCCCTGCTAAAACAAAGTCTGGGTGCATGTCCCTTCTCCATGCAGTTGCTCGGTAAGTTTAAGGATCTGAGATTGTGAAGATGCAGCTTATTCGTCCCTTGTGGCCGGGCTCTGTTTGCATAGTCTTAGTAGAAAAGGTCCAAGGCTCTGTGTCACCCATGAGAATACAACGTGTAACAGATAGACGGGGTTGATAGCAGTCGTCTGGCTGGGGTCGGAGGCCTTTAGTTTGTCCTGTGGTGTTGCTTGTAATTTATTTAAACCAGTGCCAAATGAATTCAGAATCTGTTTAAAGAAGTGCAAATAATTCTCATAAGATTTGTTCATAAAAAGAGATTCATGAACTGAATTTTTAATAAACGCCGGTAATCCTCATGCACTAGTATACTTTAGGTATTATAGCTTTTGTGCTTTTTAATGAATTCTTCTATTGTTTAGTTTTTCTTGGCATTTTTACTATTTTTGGATGCTTTTATTATGCATGCATCCATAAACACATGCATAATGACAGACTTTTTTTCATACATCATAGTCATAATAGCTATTTATATAATCTGTGTTTTGGTGTTGCACATATTTAGTTATGTTCAATTCAATTTTGCTGACATTATGTTGATTATTTTTGTCATTTTCTCTGAATTTCCACTGCTGGGGTTTCTTAATGTAACATCCAGGGTCAAAATGCAATCAGAGCTAGGGTTATAGCACATTTACTCATTCCCTACAATCAATACAGTGATTTGTAGAGTATTTAACCCTTTGATGCATGAATTACAAAAACCTTAGTCAAGTTTTTTGTCCTTTGTGTTTTTATTCCTCTTTAGGCATGA
>JAQQZY010000008.1:16586710-16605920 GCA_030068375.1 Ostorhinchus rueppellii
CTATCTATCTATCTATCTATCTATCTATCTATCTATCTATCTATCTATCTATCTATCTATCTATCTATCTATCTGGGGTTTCTTCCTCCTCTCTCTTCTTCCTCCATGACCCTGGTCATACGGGGCAGTGGTCGACCTTGGCTTCTCTTCGTTATGGCAGTGAGCCTGTTAACAGCGGCCGTGAGTTGTGGCCTGGCGTTAAACTGTGCTCCAGCCACAGTCAATGTTTATGTCTACCAATCAAACGCAATGTGTTTATGTTATATGGCATTATGGACAAGGAGGCTCTCAAAAATAAGCTGGCTGGAGGAATGTGGTTTATGGTCCGTTGAGCATCGGAGAAAAATGAAGCGTCACTCGACAATGAGGAACAGAAAAGCTGATTTAAATTTGTTTGGGTTTGACGATGTAGATACAACTCAAAGATGGAAATGGAATGCAAGAGACCAAAGTAAAGAAGAGCAGGCGTGTCTGTTAAATACTATCAAACCAGTTAGGCATGTATGAGGTGACTCGGTGAAACTCCTTACTGGGAATCTGTTTTGTTAAAGGAGTGATATTTAGCTTTTTTAAATGGAATCATGCTTTTTTAAAACATTTCCCTGTCGTCGGCTGTGGCTCAGTTTGTAGAGCGGGTCGTTCAATGATCCAAGGGTTGGCAGTTCAGATCCTGGCTTCAACTGTCCACATGTTGAAGCGCCCTCAAGCAAGACACTGAACCCTAAAATTGCTCCCAGTAGGGTCTGGAAGCACCTTGAATGGCAGCAGCCGCCTACTAGTGTATGAGTGTGTGTGTAAATGGGTGAATGTAAAGCGCTTTGGGCACTATGAAGGGGTAGAAAATGTGCTATATAAGTGCAGTCCACGTACACAAACTATAAATGCTATGGTTGGGTCTGAATTCTTCATTCATTCAGCTCCACAGGTCCATCTTCAACACTATTTCTGAGTAATGACACCAGAAAGGTTGATTTGAGCGCTGGCCCTTTAAATGCACATGAGACACTTCAGGCCCCACCCCCTCCAGGTTGTTGGCTGTGCTGCTCTGTCCCGTTCAACCAACAACTGAACATTTTAGGTAATCAGCTCAAAGTCTGGACATATTTTCAGTTTGGACTGCAACCGCTGATAATGAGAAATGTTCCTCAGAAGTCTGGACCTTATATGTGTAAATGTTGTGATGTAACTAGTTATAAAATACATCAAATTAAGAAGGAATTGAAGCAGGTTGTAGAAATCCACTTGATTTTTGCCAGAATGAATATAAAGATAGTTTTGCAGCAGCTGGAGGGTCCAAATTCAAACTTTATGAACTATTAGGCTCCAAATACACAAATAAATGAACCAAAGACTAATAAAAGTGGGTTTAGATAAATATGACCTCTTTAAGGGTTGAAGATCTGTCAAGAATTACAGAAATGTTGTGATTCCATTTAGTTTGACTCTCCGGATTCACCTTCTCTGAATGGGCCTCAGATCGTGTGGCTATGCCGTCACAAATCAAATACTACACCAAATATAAGTAGCAGGAAATATCCAGGAAATCCCAGGTTTATCTCATTAAAAACTGTTGTGGTGCTTGAAATGCTTGTTGTGTTCATGTGCAGCTGAAGATAGAGTCCCTGGCTTTTACTCAAAAGCTCTCCATGAACATTGTGTGTGCGTGTATATGTGCATGTGTGTGTGTGTATATGTGTGTGTGTGCGTGTGTGTGTGTGTGTGTGTGTGTGCGTGTGTGTGTGTGTATTGACAGATTAAGCCTAAGATTAGGCATCTCCTTCCTGCTTTGCTTTAAACACAAGTGTCTTTGTGAGTTGTGAAGACGTGTGGGGACTCAAGCTGTTTTGTCCCTAACACAGAGCAAACACACACTTAATCCTCCTGAATACAGGGACTTGACATCAATTTGTCCCTGTAGGGGAGGGGCCCCGGGCCAAGTCCCTAAAACCTTCACTCCTCCTTTTTCTATCTTTTCTAAATGTTTTTGTCTTGCTCTGTTTTTCAGGCTTTTCTTAATTTAAATGCTCAAAACATCTGGGTGTAAGATATCAACTGGCCACTTTTTCCTCAAGATGGAGCAGTGATGTGTCCTTGAGCAAGGCACTTAACCCCAAATTGCTGCTGAGTGGTAAGAAGAAGACTGTGGTTACATTGGGCAGCTTTCCATGAATCAGCATCTGCCCACTCAGGAAATGTTCCACACACTGTTGCTGTAAATGGGGATATGTTTCACCTTAAATGACTGCTTTGTGATAATGTGATTGTTGTTTGTCTTATTAATTTGGCAAAACCACAACGATTAGAAGTCACAGAGAGTTTCTACTTTCTGATTTGAAGTCATTTAACCGTGTCCCCAAGTGAAAAAGCACAAGCCAAGTTCAGTCTGTTGGATGTAAAAAAAAAAAAAAAAAAAAAGTGAATTACAAAAAAACATGTGCTTTAGACACAAAACAAGTTGTTGAAAATAATCTATTTTTCTCCAGCTGTGTTGTCATGTTGTGACCATGTGAGATAATGAGAAGGCACTTACCAACAAGTTTTGAAAAACAGGCTACACCCAGATCTGGCTCTGAAATGATATCTATTTTCTTTCACTGCAGTTTTCTTGAGAGAGATTAAAAAGCGATCTGCTCAACATTAATTGAGGTGATGCAAAATGAAAAAATCTGACAAATGAAATATCTGTACAGTAATTTTTTTGGGCCAGTGTGACATTTAAAGTTTTTATCGGGCAAGCAACTATTTTTGGTAATTTCCACATACATTACAAGACAGTGACAGTGACAGTGATGACAGTGAGGCAACAATCTCAGGTCCAATGTGGTCTACAGGGTCTGTAAGGTCCACCTGTGCATGAACAGTGAGTGGACCTGCTTAGTTAGGTACCAGGAAGTAATGGTACTAATATACAGTAATGATGACGTAATGGTACCAACATAATGATGAAGTAATGGTACTAACGTAATGATGAAGCAATGGTACTAATGTAGTGATAAAGTAATGGTACTAACGTAATGATGAAGTAATGGTACTAACATAATGATGAAGTAATGGTACTAATGTAATGATAAAGTAATTGTACTAACATAAGGATGAAGTAATGGTACTAATGTAATGACGTAATGGTACTAATGTAATGAAGTAATGGTACTAATGTAATGATAAAGTAATTGTACTAATGTAAGGATGAAGTAATGGTACTAATGTAAGGAATGATGAAGTAATGGTACTAATGTAATGATAAAGTAATGGTACTAATGTAAGGATGAAGTAAAGGTACTAATGTAAGGAATGATGAAGTAATAGTACTAATATAATGAAGTAATGGTACTAATGTAATGATGAAGTCATGGTACTAATGTAAGGAATGATGAAGTAATGGAACTAATGTAAGGAATGATGAAGTAATGGCAGTAATGCAAGGATGAAGTAATGGAACTAATGTAAGGAATGATGTTCAAAGGGATCATGTGGACGTCAGGGGTCTGGATCAGCAGGTATGTTTTTTTAATGATAAGAAAGAGATGTTCTAATGTTGTAAAATACGTGTTCCTTTCACTTTACATGTGATTTTCATGTATTTTTTAAATAGACTTCTTGGATTTTTTTCCTGCCACTTATGGGTAAGGAACCAAATATGGTAACTTCATTGACCTTGATTTTCTACATAATAGTTTTTTTTATTTCACAAAAGTAATACATTCTTGTTCTATCCTCCAGTAACACACTAAGGTTGACATCCTTATTCTTATTAGTTTATATGAGTGCCCTATAAAGGGTTAATATCATGTTTTTCACCATAACCAGTGCAAAGCTTAAAATCTATAAAATGAAGGTTTTATTCATTTCTTTACTTTCTTGATAGCCACTGCCAGTCTTGGTTGATCTGTTTTGCTTGAGACATACATAAGACGATTAAAGATCCTTGTGACAGTCATTTGTTGTGCTTGCTATTATCACTCATACAAACTGAACTGCTCATCGTCCCCATAAAATTGTTGTTGTTGCAGAAAAGTAAAATACATCACTTCCTGTTTGTCACAGAAATTTCCCCAGAAAAAAAAAAAAAAGAACCATGCGTGTGGTGGCTGGAGCAGCAGATGTAGACTCGCATGAACTTCTTGGCTGGAATCACTTTAGTGTTGCGTCAGCTGGTCGTAGAGTAAGTAGCAAAAGGGACAAATATCAGGAAAATGGAACTTTTTCTCCTTGACTTGTCATTTTGCCATCATTCTTTGTCTCCACCATATGTACAATGGAAGTAATAAAACAAAACCAATGACTTTTCCATTGGTCCCTCTTAAACATCTTCCATTTATCAAGAAACTTTCAAAAACATCTGCTTTGGAAAAAAAATCCCCCAAGTTCATCATTCAATACATCTCAAAGGCAGAGGATTGATGCTGTTAGAATTTGATCATTTTGTCAATCACTGACATCAGTTATTTGTTATGTTCCTAAAAAAAAAACCCCCATTTTGTTGTATTCATTTTGCCATCAGTCTTCTTGTGATAATATCTGTCCCCTTTATCAAACAGTGAATATTTCATTTCGAAACAATATTTGTTCCCCTCATTTCTTCGTCTCCATTCCACCTCTGTCCTTCATCCAGATGCCTCCGTCTCGACTAAAAGCAAAATGGATCAATTTTCTTGCCTCTCCACTTTCTCCTCCATTCTCTACCCGCACCCAAATCTTCTTCCATTCAGAGGTGTATGCCACAGTTATAAATCCTCACAAGGTGGTTCGAGACAACGTGCACTAACTCATGTCCCCAGTGGAGCTAAATCTGAGCACAGCGGACAGCATGATGCAAGCATGCTGGAGATATACGCAGAGGGATTTATTGTGGTGGATTTCATCAAAGCTGGACCTGGTCTGATGTCTGTTTTGCACTTATGAACTGGAGTGTCTCAGAAAAACACTACAAGAGCACTGAAAAAACTGGTTTTGGGGGTTGGTAAATACAAACTCTCGAAATCAGTTCAATTTTAATCAACAGTAATAATTAACCAGTGAAACCTATTCTGAGTAGTTAAATTCTACATACACTACCTATTATTTAATGGTAACAATTGCTACTTAAAATAATATAGTAAAATCTACCCTATAATATGGTGATGGTATGTTGGAGGAGCAGCTGGGGGAATTTCCCAGCATGCATTGGGGCAAACTAATTGGGGCAGCTTTATGTGTTTTACAGTGTTCTGAGTTGATAAGAAGTGTTGTTCTTTTTATAGAACAGATTTATGGTGCGTTGTGTCCTTTTTGGTAGCTTTTTTTTGTTTTTGTTTTGTTTAATCAATGTTTCTGTTGAGTTGCATATTCTTGCACCATGAGCAAAGCTGCTCCTTTGTTTCATGAGACTCTATTCATTTAAAATCAAGAAGTACTGTGTTGTTTTTGATTGAGGTGTTACATAGGTTTAAGCTTTTTTGAACAATACTGAAAACATGTTTGTTTTTTCCTGTCTATTTCAGAACTATTTCTATAAATGATCCCTTTACATTTACATTTGGTTGATTAAATTATTATTGATACCAATATTATTATGTGCATCTACTAAACTCTGCAGAAATAGAGGGAATAGAGTTGATTTTGCCAAATTTTAAAGAGGGAAAGAGGAGCAAAATTAAAACACACCCACACACGGAAATCATGCCCTGAGCATTTGAAAACCCTGGTGCTAAAACTGTAGTCACACTTTTGGATAATTCAAGTTGAGCAGTTAAATATTGTAGTATATATAAATATTGTAAGTTGTATTTGTTTAGCTAAGTCCACCTTACAAATGTTTTTAAGACTATTTTTTGTGACTTTTCACACCAAGGTCTTCATTTGAGGACATGTTGTAATGTTTTCAATTCATATTTTGTCTAATTAAAAAAAAAAAAAAAACATAGCCCTGTGATGAACTGGCGACTTGTCCAGGGTGTACCCCGCCTTCGCCCTTGAGTAGCTGGGATAGGCTCCATGTGACCCCCGTGACCCTAGTGAGGATAAAGCGGGTATAGAAGATGAATGAATGAAAAAACATTCATGGGATGTTATTCTTTACTTGTACTTAATTGATAGAAAACTCAAGAACCTAGAATTTAATAATACACTAATAGTGTGTGTTTGAAATATAAAAGCATATTTTGATCTCACTGATTTATCACATGGTTTCTTTTCAAGTTAATTCAGCATGAATTCATGCCATTTGGTCATATGTGCTGATGATATTTAGAAATCTGTTGCATGAAAGATGAATCAAATGGTTCTCTGGCGTTTTCCATCAACAGGTCACTAAAACACATGTGAGGAGATGGGGGAGAAGGAGAAGGAGAGAGGTCGATGGGAGGTCATGGACAAAGATATACATGTGCTGAAGTGAGTAAGTACATTTCTGGAAAAATAAATCCACTCAAAGAGGTTTCAACTTTAGCCACCAAAAACATAATATCTGTAATGAGGGATTAATGTTCAGAGTGGTTCATACAGTTGACTTTTCTTGCCTTAACTACAACATGCTAACAGGTCAAAGAGCAGTTTTAGCTTCACTGCTATATGCTGAATTTAGAAAATACTGAGATGGCCCATGTGGATCTGAAGATAAAGATAAGAAAAATCCATCTCTGGCTCAACTTCTACCGATTTATGCTCCTAACCTTTTTTTTTTCTTTCTTTAGAAGACTAAGAACAACTCAAACAGTGAACCCGCGGGGTGAGGCAGAGGACACGGTGTCTTGTAAAACATATGCACTTAATATTAGGGCCATAAAACTTGTAAAATTAAAAGCTATTTTGGAAAATAGAAAGAGAAAAATTTATGCGTCTGGCTTTGGATAGAGGTTGTTTTATCTTGGGGCAGCGAGGGCCCGCCAGGGCACAGGTAACGACTGTCAACAGGAGAGCGAAGGGGGGTAGTTGGCTGTGAGACTGCATGCTCCCCGTGTTCAGCCAGATGTCCACATGTGTGACTGGGTTTCCCCTTTACTGTCGGCCAGAGTGGCCCATGTCAAAGTTTTGAAAGACTGTGTGTGTGTGTGTGTGTGTGTGTGTGTGTGTGTGTGTGTGTGTGTGTGAGTGTGTGTGTGAGAGAGAGAGAGAGAGAGAGAGAGAGAGAGAGAGAGAGAGAGAGAGAGAGAGAGAGAGAGAGAGTGAGAGAGAGAGAGAGAGAGAGAGAGAGAGAGAGAGAGAGAGAGAGAGAGAGAGAGAGAGAGAGAGAGAGAGAGAGGGAGAGAGAGAGAGAGAGAGAGAGAGAGAGAGAGAGAGAGAGAGAGAGAGAGAACCAACGTCTGTTCTTAATTACAAAAAGAAGAGAAAAAAGTATGAAATCCTGGAGGTTTAGGCATTTGCTTACATTCAGACTTGAGTCGCAGATATGCAAGGGTAGCTACCGACACACAGAGCAGCCCTCCTGACGACAAGGGGGAAAAATGAGAGGTGAAAAAAATACAAAAACAATGTCCACAAAGTCCAGTTGATTGAAAAGCTGCAAAAAGCAATTATGATTGTGAGAATGTGCAGACCCCTCTTCTTAGCAGCCAGCAAACATCGTAAATCGTGTGGCAGTCTCTGTTTACATTGCGTTGACCTCTCGGTGCCCTCTGGGCTCCCCATGCCCTCAACACTGTTGACATACATACACATGGAGGCTGTTCAGAGACACATACTGTATACATGAGTTTTAAAAGTTTTCATTTTGTTTTCTTTCTACTGCATTCTGTTGATGTAACATTTATTTACCTGTTGAGTTTTTTTTGCCATCAGGTTTACTTTGCCATCTCTCTCAGTTTGATTTATATTTGACATAAACTGGTTCAAGTTGCCCTCTGGATTATTGACCACAAGCAGAACCTGCAGGTGAGAAGGAGTTTGGTTTTGAACCCTGTTTCCACTGGATGGAGTGGACCAGATTGTGTTGGTTTATTGGTGTCCAAGAATCACCTGCTGCTCAGCATCTGGAACATGTAAAGCCTGACTGACCAGTGCTTGTCCTACAGTGTGTAGCGCTGAAACTAGTCCCATGTTAGCATTTGAAGCTCAGCACCTGGTAGAAAAATAGGAGCAGAAAAAAAGTGAATCCAAGTCCAGTGAATGTCACCACTGCAGAGATGTGCATGCAAGCATTAATAATCTTTAGGTAAAGTCTGTTTTACCTGAGCTACAATAATGTCAGTGTCAGGTAATGCATGACCTCTCCTCTGTGCTTTCATCAGCATCTTTCTTGTGCTTTTAAAAGCTCTTAAGTTGAACTATTTTGATGTAAATTGGAAAATAATTAGTGTGAGCTAAAAGTACAATTTCAATTTATAGTTTATAAAGTCTCAGATTGGGAGTGTGGAGTATAATTTCAGATCATGTGCCCATTCTGATATGAGTGACTGTTGGTTCATACAGACTTTCAGTGTATGTGCATCGACCCAGCATGACTCTGAAAGACCATTATGTTTTGAAATAATAAATACACACAGCCTTTCGCTCTATGTCTACGAGACACATACACACCAACGGACATGCTCTTAACATACACCTCTGCACACCTCAGCACGGCCAAAATGCACTAAAAATTTACGACCTTAACATTCCTGCAGGGTCAAGCAATTTATCAAATCCTGCACATTCTGGTTTCAATTACACAGCCGATTGTGGAGAGCGGTTATTTTAGCAG
Organism: Ostorhinchus rueppellii; assembly: GCA_030068375.1. NCBI lineage: Eukaryota > Metazoa > Chordata > Actinopteri > Kurtiformes > Apogonidae > Ostorhinchus > Ostorhinchus rueppellii. The sequence continues at coordinate 16,595,367 of JAQQZY010000008.1, forward strand.
GTTCATTTGGCCCAGTAGGGGAGGTCGAGCCTTTTTGCTTAACACTCCATCCCTTGAACACAACCGGGCATTACTTTGCCGACAGATGTGTTCGGCCTCCGCTCTGGATGGTGCAGATGGCAAGAGAGAAATTGTCAGGATGCTGGAAAGTGAGCAGATGAGCCGTGGGTGTCATCACAGAACTGTCTGTCTTAATTTCTGTTCTCCTTTTGTCTTTTCGCTCTTTCCTCCTTGCGGCCCTTTTCAGGCAGACTATCATCCTGCTTGTTCCTTCCTTCAGCTTCTCTCATCTGTCTGAAGCTTCACGATGATGAACAGTCTTCTATCTGCTTTTTGCTCCCGTCTTTATCCATCTGCAACTTTCTCTTCCTGTCCCTCTCTATCCCTTTCTCTCCCACGTCAGCCTCCTCTATCTGACTTTCTTGATCTCTTCGGCCCTTTTTCTGCCTCACACCCTCTCCTTTCCATCTCTCCTCTCTCGCTCTCTGTGGTAGAGTGGTGATAAATCCCTATTTTATTGCTGGAGAATTCCTCTCTCCCTGCAGGGCTGACAGCTCCCCACGTTCTAAGACACTGCTAGGACCAAACCCAATCCTCCCTCCCTCCATCACTCCATCTCTGCCTCCATCTGGCCCTGATTACTGGGAGAGTGGAAGGGTGGCGGAATGGGGTGGGGGAGAGATGGTTGAGGCAGGCATCACACCATTACGCCATGGGAGAGGAAGGGGAGATGGAGGGAGTGGATGATGCACAACACGTTGGTATTGAGGGAGAATAAGAAAGTGAGGAATAAAATGGAGGAAGAGTAGCAAAATGAAGGAAAAGAGCAGCGACATCTATGACAACCAGATGCTTTATTGGGAAACTGTATCCCATATTCGCTCCAGTTCTGTTGCTTTACTTTAGGTAAGAATATCACAGGAACAGACATTTATTACAAGATTTAGCACAAAAAAAAAATAGTTGACGGATATGGAATTTGTTTTTTCAGATGAGATTACTTATGGAGAAGCATGAAAACAATGGATAAAAAATAAAATCAAAGAGATAAAAACTATATAAATAAGTACGGCCATGTTCTTACTGTGACTGTGAAGCAAAGAAAGCACCAGGTTGATGGATGTCCTCCTTCAAGCAAGACAAGAAAAATGTCAGTTTCCAGTGGTGTGAGCAAGAGAGATGATTACAGAGTGAGTTAGTGAAAGAAAAGAAAAGAAAAAAAAACCAGGATGAGGGTTACGTATTTTTTAAGCCAACATCTCGGGTCTCTTATTGTACATACAGACTGTACATATGTATTGTTTGATGGGGAAAACACAGCTTATGATATAATGCGTGAGGTTTCATACATAAAGCTTGAAACAGATTGCAGAATACAAGTTCATGCAGCATAAAGTTTTGATTAAACATTTATAAGTGGCTTAAAAATGTCTGATGTACATTATGCTAAATTGCTTGGGGTTGACCACTGCAGCTGAGTCCTGCAAACATAATTGAAAAGTGATAATAGGCATCATTTGGGTGGGAAGTGACTAAATAGAGAGTAGATTTTTGTGTGTGTGTGTGTGTGTGTGTGTGATGAATTTGTGTGTATGTGTGTGTGTCCTGGCAGCCTGACTCGCAGCAGCAGGTGCCAGAGAAGTGAGTAATAAACACAACTGCTTTGGACAAGCTGGCCTCTCACATCAAATAATGTGTTTTGGCGATGTCCACCTCAGCTGTTCACATGAACAACACTCCGCAGCACTGAAGCCTCTCAGGAAAACACATCTAATTAATATCACAGATTCTCACAGAGAGCAGGGGTTAGATGGAAAGACAGGAAGCTAGCTTTATTTTTGCTACAGAAATAAGATTCCTGCACTTCTGTATGTAATGCACAATTTATGAAGCATTCTGTAGATTAAACAGAGAAAAGCATTTTAATGACCATTATCTTAGACATGAGCTTTTGTTACATTACCTTACATCACTTCCATTACATTACCAAAGAATTTACTTCCTCTTGTGTAATTTCTCAAGTGTTTGCTCCTGCTTTTTTGGTGGATATAAATATCAAGCCAGCTAATAAAAACCCTTTTAAAACCCCTCTGGATCTACACATAAACAGTGTTATCTACAAGAAGCAGTGCCATTTCACATTAACTTTTACATTCATAGGGTTTTCATGCAACCAAAATAGTACCATAACACCAGGCTTCATTGTAGATTCTCTTTTTAATTATTGAAATGGATGTTTTCTAGTGTTAAACATGTAAAAGTAATGTTTTTACAAATGCAAGAGGATAAAAAAGATTTCATATTTTTCTCCCGCAAAGACAATCCACGAGACGTTGCTGACTAAGCTTTAAGCTTTACGTTAGATATGAATCACCAGCTCCCAATCTCACCCCCCAGCTCCATTGCTCTCCAGCCACCTCCACCAAAATAATCAGGATAATTTCTATTCATTATTACACCTCCATTTATCTGCGAGACGAGACATGGGGAGGACGGGGTATAACTCTGAGGAATAACAATACCATTAAAAAGCCTGTGCGGCAAATATCAATCATTGTTGCCGTTAATGTCCCTCCAGCCTATTCAGATGGCCTCTCTCTTTTCCTAATGTCCACCCATCTGTGTGTGTGTGTGTGTGTGTGTGCATGTGTGTGTATAAGTGAGTGTAAGTTTGTGGCTGTTATATTCAAAGCCCTTTAATCAACAGTCGCTGCATCTGGGCCAGATAATGAATGGCATTGTTTATAACCTCACCCCTGTATTGGGTGATAAATGCGTGTGCGCCTAATGCTATCATTTGAATAAGAAATGAGATTGTGCTTTATTTTAATATCTAGGAGAGCTTGTGTTAATATGAATTTCTTGCTAAAGTTAGGATGATGATGATGATGATAATGATGGTGATGATGTTGTTCAGATGGTCAACCAGCCAATGGAGGGAAAATGAAGTTATGAAGTGTCTGTTTTTGATTTATAGGCTGTGAAAATAAGATGTAAACAAGATTAGTTAAAAGCAGGGAGAGACACATTCATCTGGTAAAAAATAAACCAAAAAAAAAAACAAAAAACAAAATGTGCCTTACTCTAGTTTTCACTAAATCCATCTAAGAAAATGTATTCTTTCATGCTGTGCCAAAACTCTTTTCCGTTCACACATTTTTACCAACTGTGTGTTACATTTAGCACTAGTTTCTCCATATCTGGGAAGCAAATTTAGCCTAAAATATTTTAGAAAGATTATACAACAGGTGCTGTAAAAATAATATCACATTCATTTTAGATGAAATGTGGAATGTGCTGATCGCTAAATGGAATAAAAACAGGCTTGTGTTTCTAACTTTCACCACAAATCAATATTTTTTTTCTCCCAAAAAGCATTTCACTAGATTTCCCCACTGCATTTCAGAATTAATGCACTAAGACTGAAACATATGTACTAAAAAAGGCACAAAAATTTACTAATTTCTCAGGTTTTTCAGGCCTTTAATTAAATACTGTAGAGAATTTTTTTTTTTTTTTTAAATCAAGAAGGACTTAAAATGGGGACAATGACACTTAAAAAATCAGAAAAGTCTTACTGTTAATATCATCTACCACATTGTCACGCCACAGATCACTGCGGATTTGTCTTAAATTGAACAAATATATTTAGAGGTGACAAGAATAATCACTTTTCACAGTGGCTTGTGCAACAAATTTAACAATGGGACCAGAAATAAAATGATTTATGTCATGACAGCTACTACTAAAGAACAGAGAGGAAAATCAGTGCAGACAGTTTCCTGGCACTATTTACTATTTCCTCTGTGACATTATCCCACTGGAATAGCAGTGGCGCGGTGTTACAACCCTACGTGTCGCCACAGTGGAATACAGACAGAAAACAGCTCCACGCTCACTACCCAGGGACTCCGGCCGTTCAAATCTTTGACAGTTTCTTCGCAGCTCCTGGTCCTTAAACTGTGAGAGATTCCAGCGACAGATAGGAAACCCCCACCCGCCTCCAGCCCCGTACCAGGCAGAATCATTGATAAAGACAGCCTTTCAGGGATGACACTGATAGCTGCTCCAAAACCATTCAAAAAGTGATTTGCCTGCCATTTTAGCCACTGCTGCCCTCTTTATGATGCACACGTGTCCAGGAAGACAACGAGATTGGTTAGACAGAGAGAATTAGGTGGGACCTCACAGGGACACAAATAGATATTCACATTTTTCCTCAATTTATTCTCATGAAAGATCAGACGCATTTAATCTGCACATTATTAAAGTCTGAGTGGATCTATTGAAAGTAATTGTATTTCTCATTTCAATTTCATGTCATTTTTGGAAATCAGTCTTGCAGTGTTGGCAGAATTTACCGTGAAGGGACAAGATTTACACCATTTGGCTGTTTCTTCGAACAGTGAAAACTCAGTCTGTATGTCATTCTATATATCATCCCGCATTTAATTTTAAAGCATTATTCTTAAACAGGAGAAGACGTTAAAAATTTCACCTTCAACTAATTTGAAAATTCAGAAATAACACTTGGTAATATTTATATAAAGTCAAATTATTCTGGAAGAGCTCCTTCTAGTCTGTGATTCTTGGCAGATTTCTGATATGTGCATTGTTTGCTCTGAAGTGAATTTAAATCAGAAAATGACAGCAATTTTTGATTTATAAGAGAACCTTTTCAGAAAACCCTGAACATTTCACAGCTTTAGTTTGCAGACACTAAAGTTGATCACTGGAGACAGATATTTTAGTGGTTAACAAAGCATTCATGATCATTTTAATTTAGTGCATTTGAAGGCCAACTGTGACATGAGACGTAGACATGCTTCTCCTCTGTGCTCCTGCATCACTTCACCCCTCCTCTCTCCTCCATCCTCATCTTCATCTTGGGTCCAAATGAAAGACGCCAGCTGGGGTTGGCCGGCTGATGCTGGGCCCTGCTAGGTGGCATTGACAGCTGAATTATCCCACAGGCCGTGGCGGCTGATTATCAGCGGAGAAGTCATCAGGGCGTTCCAGCCTCCCCTTCACCCCCCCCAGTACCCAATCTCTGTAACCCCCGTCCCCTCGCCCCATCTCCCTGTCACCCCTTGTCAAGAGAGGGACGCCTTCTCCCAGCTCTCTGTCCATGTTCTCTTGACAGGTAATCTCAACAATAACAATTACCGCCATTACTGGTGTCATAAACAAGTGGCCGACCCCAAGCCAGGGCAATAACAAAGGCTTTATAATTCACCATGCAAGCCCATAGAAATACATGCCAACAGGTAACAAGTAATCCAGCACAAGGATGAGGGCTCCCATCCACTGAGCAGCATCAGTTTGTGTGTTTTATTTGTGTGTGTGTGTGTGTGTGGGGGTGAAGGGTGGGGAGGCAGGAGCAGATTGAAATCGAGGCTGCAGCCACACACACAGGAAAGAAAAAGCATTTTAGCACATGAATATATTTAATTCCGTAGTCACATCTGCTTGACATTTGAATACGGACATGTGCAACGAAGCAGATTTGTCAGCGTATTGATGAGACAATTTTATCTGAGAATGTTATTGATTTTTAGCCTGGTATTGATTTCGCCGTAGAGGTGATAGTTAAGTGTAATTCTTGATTATGCATGATTTTTCAATACTTTCAGATTGTAATTGAGAGTAAAATAAATGCAAAATTGACAGAATCGACTGATTAATTTATATGAATTTTTATTTTTATTTTTTTTTACATTTTATAATAAACAAAATGGATGTGAATCTTGATGTCATTATTAAATATAAGCATTTGTTTATTTACTTTATCAACTTTGTTTAAGGATGTGCATTGTTTTATTGGTTTATTTGCTGCATTCTAATAGTGTGCAGCAGATAGGTTCACTGTGGCCAGAGCCTTTGTGTCTTTTAGTTGAAGTTTGGGCCAGATTGCTTCCTCTCCTCAGCAAAGCAAACAAGGCGTCGTGGCCCGGAGCGCTAAAATAATTTGAGACTCCCTAATGAGGAGAGCTGAGCAGCAATTAACACGTGTCAAAGTCGACATCATCAGGTGCCACTCTCATTTTCTTCCCAAGACTGGCTTGTTTTTCTCTCCTCCCGTTTGCTCCTCTCTGATTCCTCCCGAAGGCGACGGTGGAAGGAAAAAAAAAAAAAAATCCGTTTCCATTTCGGATGCTGTTGGACTGTGGCGCATTTAACGATCACCAGTTAACGCGCTGGAGATTGCCGCAAATCGCAACGACGTCTCTCCTTATCCTTTATTCGTTTCTTTCTTCCTTTTTCTCCGCAGCGGCATCACATGAGGCAGGCCAGTAAACGGTGCAGAATTCCTGGAAGGACGATGCTTTAAGCAAAAAAAAGAAGAAAGAAAAGGAGGAGAGTAGGAGCTGCGGCGGAAAGGTTCATTTGTAGGGGATTTTTATTAAGCATTGTTGTTGTTAAAAAAAAAAAAAAAGAAAGACAGAAATAAAACAGCGTTGAATGAATTTAATTTTAAGCGTCAAATTATTTTAGAGACAATTTGTGAAATCCTCAGCCAACAACAGGAAAAATGTGCGCAAATATAAAACAACTTTATGATTGAAATTATAATATTTATTTGATTAAAAAAAGGGGCTGATATAATTAAGGGAAAATGTGGTACGTTTACAAAAAAAAACATTTTAATTTTGGTTTAATTTTGAAGAGATTTATTTCACAAATAAATAGCTCCAAATAGAAACTTATTTGCATCAGATTAAAAAAAATTACACAGAAAGGGTGGTTGAGCAGCATTTGACATTAAAAAAAAAAAATAGAATTAACTAAAATATCACAAATACAGTAGAAAAAATAGACTTTTGGCATCAACTGTTTAAATAATGTATTTTATTGCAGACTTAAAACATTTAACTTCCATCCTGGCCTATTATATACATTACACTGTGATGATTAAAAAGCCATGTTGTGAGTTTAAATTACAAAATGATGTGTCAAAATAAATTAATGTCAAATTGCTCTATTAACAAAAATTACTTCCATGAGCACAATTAGAGAGCACAATTTGAGATCTCTGCTGAGCACAAATTTCATTTTTTATTTTTAAAGCTGTAATTCATGACAATTAAAAGTCTGCGACCTCTGTTAAACACACATGCGTCTAATCACTAGTTAATTCATTCCACAAATTTAAATGTCAGTGGGCTTGAAAAAAGATGTATAGCTTAAAAAAAAAAAAAAAAAAAAAATCTACATAGCAACAAGAGACACCAAGCTCCAATACACTGTGTAGCAACAATACAACTCTCAGATTATGTGTTAACTAAAGGCAGCAGTTTGCATTTATCTTCTCAAGATGCAGGATGAAGAAACAGAAAGAGAAGAAGAAAAAGGAGGAGGAGGCGTTTTGTTGCCATTCTTCTGACCTGTGTCGCTCATCTTCCTCCAGATAGCAGTGCACGGCTCAGCAGGAGCTCAGCCAGCACTTGCCTCGCCTACCCTGGGTCTTTTTGGTGTGTGCATATCATTTGCATATATTTCTTGCCAGTTGAGGAGGCCTCACTCTCATTAAAGCCTCGTCTCACAAATCCACCCCCCCCCACCAACCCTCTTCCTTCAGAATCCTGCTGGTCCTCGCTGCTTTGAGTCCGTACCTGTGGTGGCGTTGGCGTGCTGGCGTCCAAAAGCAACCACATGAGGGTGAAGAGATGGGGGGGGGGGGGATACAGGAGGCGGACAGGATGAAAGGGCAACAGTTCCTGTGCAGGGAAAACAAAAGAGAAAGCAAAGAAGAAGAAAAATCTGTAGTGGAGAGAGAAAGAGAGACAGGATAAATGAGTCCTCTGTCCACTGGTGCTCTCTCTCCCCCTCTGTGTACTTCTCTCTCTCTCTCTCTCTCTCTCTTTTTCTGTTTCTTGAACCAGGCTCCATTTTGTGTTACGCACTCCCTCTCATGACAGATATCTGCTGGGGTCAGGGGCCAAAGTTGAGGATAGGGTCAGCTGTAACACAACATGCAAGGAAACTCTCCAAACAGAATCATTCTCTCTCCCTAATATTCACATTATGCTCTGTTTTTTGTCAAACTCATATTAAAATGACTGGCAACATTTTTGTTTAAAGCATATGACTTTCAGCTGCAGCTTGTCTCCACCAAAGTTTAGTTTATGAAAAGTTTTGGGGTTTTTTAAAAACATTTTTGAACGACGAAGCAAGTCAGAAATTGAAAGTCAGCAAATGAGACTGATAAACACATTTATAGTTGTGTTTGAATGCAAATTTCATACAACATACTGGTACATTTTTATAAAAAGGATTTTTTTTCCTACTTTTACTTTGCCTTTTTCAAAGCAGGATTAACTGTTAAAGATCTCCAGCGATTTTTATGTCAACTTCCAAAGGATTTTTTCTCTACTTTTTACCTCTCACAAGTGATTTATCCGTATTTAATGATGACATTATCCTCTGCATTTTGCATTTTTCAGTTCATGTCATACAATTTTAGGAATCTTTAATGTAGATACTCATAAAAACTCAGAATAAATGCAAAGATTATACATCAAAACAGAAAAAACTGAAGAAAAAATGACTTTTTCAGTGAAGTATACTGTATCATTAACTGAACATAAAACCACTATAAGGATTTTATTGGAGAATCAATGTTGCAGAAGATGATGGTGTTTGCATGTTCACAAAGGAGCCTCTGAACATCCAAATGGGTAAAGCTGAGAAACTGCATTAAATCTGAATTATGTAAATATATGATACCATTAGTGGTTCACTTAAGGCAAGTAAATGTTTTTGGTTCATCACTGGGGGTTTAGGTCTGTGAAGATTAATACACATGCACAATTTCATTGAATTTTGACAAAATATATCATTTAATTCACAAAAATAGTTGATTTTTTCCTCCATAAAGCTTGCAACATTGCAGGCAGTAGCAACAGGTAGTATGGAATGATGACCAGACCCAAATCCTCCTGAGTCTCATCATGAAAAATGCCTTTAATTGTTAAATTCAGTCGACCTGTTGGCGTTTGACTCTTCACTTGGTTCTCTTTATACTTTTTGGCCAGGTTTGTCCGTGTCGGCCAATCTCAGTAGTCTGTTTGTGGTCACTCAGTCTGTATTCAGTTAATGTCTCTCCATCTCTCTTCACTATGTCTCTCAGCTCCATCGTAAAAAAAAAAAAAAAGAAAAGAAAAGAAAAATGCTGCTTGGTGAACTATTTGGTATGCAGGCGTGGAGTAGAAAAGCAGAGGAAAAGTTAATGAAGATAAAAACGCTATAAATGAAAGGAATGTGTGCAAGTATGTTGCTATTTCATACATAAATGCATGTAGTTGCATGCAAAAAAAGTGGACGTATACTGTAAAAACACACAGACAAACCACAGGAGTCAAACCTCCACACCATCAAACACAACAGAATAGTAAAAACTGAAAGAGAAGCGCTAGAGAGGGGAAAAATGATGAAGTCAGACTTAAACATCAAACAATAAACAGTCCATTAAGTCTGTGGGTAGAGGGGTTTGGAGGTAGGGGGGTGGGGATGGGAACGCAGATATCGGGGGGTGGGATGGGAGTTTATTTAAAGCATGGTGACCCCGTGGCCGAATGCTGCCTCGGCGCAGGGATGAATAAAACTTTAATGGCTCATAAAACACAGCGACCTCTTCTCAAGCCCAGCTTCACAACATTTATTTCTGCAGGGCCGGCCAATCTGCTCACTCTGTCACCAAAAAACACAGGCAGGGAAGACACAGGGTTTGGGTTGTTATGAGGAGGAAGAGAGTTAATATAAGAGGGGAAAAAGATGCAAAAAACAGGCATGAAGAAGGACGGAGAACGTGAACAGAAAGGAGGATGAAATAGAGGCAGCTGAAGTTGATGAAAGAGGATTTAAGTTGTGGAAGTAGACGGAGAAAAAGAGATAGCATAGTGAAAAATGAAGGAAAGATGGAGGAGACCACATATGAGCCCGGGCTATTCATCCTGCTTCGGTTTCACACACACGTATAAATCACACACACACTCTTTCAGCCTTTTTAGCACAAGGCTGTGAAGGTACAAAACTTCAGCAGCGGTTTAATCAAACTCATGTCAACTGTGGGTTTTTTTTGCCAAGCACCATTTGTGTGTCTGGAAACAGGCCTGTGACGGTCTAAAGCAGAGGTGTCAATCGATGTTGCCGTCACCCTTGGATGGTGGGGTGTGTAAACCAGCAGCTGTCCTGTTATTTAATGCTCAGCCATTTTCTTTTTCTTACCCCAACACTGAACTCCGGTTGTGATGTTCGCTGAATTCCTCAAATTCCTGACTTCCATTGGTGCGTTAAAACGTTGTAATATGTGTTTTACAGAATTTTTGTGTATTTCTTCATTCCTACATTTATTAGGAAGTTTTTTTTTCTTTTTAAAACAAACTGCAAATAGAAAGAGTAACTACATCACAATCTGGTTTGTTCATATTTTTGTAATATTTCAAAGTTACAGATTGCAGCTTTAATGTCACTGCTCTAAATCTCTGCTTCAGACATTAAATGTGCTAAATCTGACATAGTTTAATAAGATGAATCAGAAAACAAATGACCAAA
>JAQQZY010000008.1:16645890-16658574 GCA_030068375.1 Ostorhinchus rueppellii
ATACCCTTAAGCAGTGTCTGTAAGTTCATGAACATCCATTAGTAATCACCTGAAATATTGACCATCAAACTTTTATGTTCCATTTACCGCAATATTAACAAAAATTTCAGTGATCCAGAATGCAGGATTTCTTCCAGACCATCCTCAAAATGTAATCAGTTCTTCCTTGGGTCATTTCCAGCAGTTCCTGAAAATTTCATCACAATCCACCCACAACGTTTTGAGTTATGTTGCTAACAAACAAAGGTGAAAAACCTGTAACAAACAAACAAACAAACGCGCAGTAAAACATAACCTCTTTGGCGGAGGTAATGCAAAGAAAAGGAGTGCTACACGTTACATTTAATGCAAAAGCCACACAAACAAAAAATCCTTACAGAGAAGGAAATAGTCTGGTGACTATACACTCAAGGTTTATTTGAAAGTTGTCCAGTTTTTGCAACTTGTTACTCAATTCTCAAAGCATTTATAACTTTTCTACTTCAGCTTGTATACTGAATATGTCAATATTAGTTCATAGTTAGGTTTAAAACATTTAACTAACAATAATATAGAATACTCAACCATCTCAACATCAGAATGTTTAATAAAACAAACACTAATAAGTCAATGCAGAATGGAATTACATAATACATTCGGCATTTGTCTGGTTTCATCATGTGGTATTCATCATCACATCACATTGCTTGTTGATGGGTGACATTATGGGTGGTATTATTTTTTAGTTTGGTTTTCTGCGAGGTTAATTTGACTGCTATCATGAAATGGGGGAACATGGAACCATTAAACCACTAAAGTTATAATAAAGTATAATTGGGCTGAGGAAAATGTATGTATTGTGGCCAATGTATAACTTAAAGTATATGAGAGGATCTTCATCAACCTCAATCACCAGCTGCATTGTTCATGTGAAGGGATGATTCATTTCTTCAGCTTGAACTAAACTAAACTATAGTGTTGAACATTATAATTTGCATTTCGCTGAAGTGTAATTGCATATCTGGGGTAAGAAGGACACATTGTCTTCTTCCATCGGGGTGCCAATAGGCCAAGACTGGGGTCTTCAGAAAGTAAAAGATAATAATGTTGTAATTTTCTGCAATTTCACATATTCAATAATAATGTGGTGATTATTTTAGTTCAGTGTTTTCCAAATGTGATATTTTCTTACTTTAAGTATTGTACATTTATCTGGGGGTTATCCTATTTACTTAGCTTTGTTCATTTAAAATCAATTTCACCCATTCAGTGTAAATATACATACTATACTATACTATACTATACTATACTATACTATACTACACTATACTACACTATACTACACTATACTATACTATACTATACTCCCACACTATTCTCTACACTGTAAATAGTAAAACACTGAATCAATTTAAACAATTTTCTTCAATAGGTCACACAAAAAAATTAGTTGAGTGAACCAAATTAAATTATATTAAATTACAGTCAATATCATTTAATTTGGTTCATGCAACTCATTTTTTTAATGTGTGACCTATTGAAGAAACATTTTTAAGTTGATTCAATGTTTTACTTTTTAGAGTGTATGTCTCTAGACAATGAAAACATAATTTAGTGAACATAGATAAAAAGGGAACGTGTTTACAAGATAAAAACAGAAAGCAGGAGGCATAATGAGTACAGATGAGACTGAGGTGACATCACTAACTAGTGTCGGCTCCATTAAGTAATAAAAACTCCAAGATCCATCAGCACCATTAGCTTTACCTGTAACCATTAAAACATTTATTAGTCATAATTACCATCATTATCATGTTGTTGTTGTAACAAATAGCATTCGACTATTCACTTAACATTTACTGTTTTGCACAGATCAGCAAATTTTAATTGCCTGATCATCACCATCACCTGAGTGGACGGAAAAGTTCGCAAGACAAAACCTGCGATCATGTCATGATCATTAAACTGTCAGCCCCCAAATGGAATTCACCACTGACTTTGTGCATAGAAGAGAACTACCTTCCAAAGCATTAGCTGTGGCTATATTTTGCTCTAATATAATGTAATGAATTATGCATAACTTGTTAGATTTCATTTTCACACATTTTTGATATCATCTCTTTGCTTTATCTTTCATCTCCAGCATCTAACAGCAAAAAAGGTGAGGAAAATGTGATGTGTGACTTTAAGAGATTCCATAAAAATATATTTTTTATGAACTATACAAAAAGGCGTTTGTATATCAACACTGGTGGCGCATGTTCTCCCTGATTTTGAATGTCCATGATGACACTGCGTCTAACAACATCCCTTCAATCTCAGGTTTTCAGAACCTCTAGTATTGTTTGACACAATAGATCATTTTTTACATCACAAAAGGTTTACACACATCAGCAGCAAAGAGAATACTTGGAACGACCTGTGAAATACTGATAAACTTCAACATTTCCTTGCAGCAACGTCAACATTTGAGTGGAGAAAACCTGGGATGAGGTTTTGCTTTTCCCAGTAAATGATACATGTTGACTTTATTCCATGGTGGAAAAAAGAAGTACCTTTTAAAGTAACATAAAAATAATTATTTTAGTTAATCATTTTGAAGTTGAATCTAATTAAAATGATTAAATTGTTATTGGTTAATATAATATATCTCTGTTCAGTTAAAATAAGGAAAGTAAAAACATTTAACAAAAATGTAACATGTTAAAAGAGCATGAAAAAAAAATCCTGTGAGTGTAACATGAGCAGATCATGAAACAAGCACATAATTTTTATGAGTTGCCAAAACATAACTTTATTCAGTGGAACCACTTTCAATACTTTTATGATGTTAGTTCAACAGATTTTTTTTTTCAGCGCAGTAACATAACACACATAAGATATAATAGTTGAAATCCATGCTTGAAAACAGATAAAACAGGCTGTGCTACTGCGAAACACAGTTATGAATTACATAGAAAACATATTTCAGTAAATAACTCCACCTACACAGAAGCACATGCACATAACATCAAAACTTCAGCTCAGATCGCCCTCAGATCTAGGATTGAGCTCTATCTTTGCTAACTATCTGAGGGAAAATCAGATATTTTGTTTTGAGCTTCACTAATATCAGCGATTTTTACTCCACCCCTAATGGCATTTTTATTGATTGAATCCTTAATGGCGGGACCAATATATTTGACGCCGCTCATTTAAAGAAGAAGTGAGTAATAGCTGTCTGAGGGAAGGCCGTAAAGCTGTGTGTGTGTGTGTTCTTATTTTTTATCGTACACTGTCATTTGGGGATTGAAGGAAAGGAAAAGAGAGGGAGCGAGGAAGGAGGAGAGAGGAAGAGATGGAGTTTTTAATTTACTGAGCACAGGAAAGCGAGGGGGAAAGGAGAGGAGGTATGAGCGAGATGGAGAAAAAGGAAGGAAAAAGAAGGGAGAGTTTAGGAAAGGGAGTGAAGGATAAGCAGTAAAAACACATCTTTACAAAATGTGTACCAACGCATTTCTGCAAACTCAACCGTTTCACCTACACACTCATACATCACCTCTCTGCTTTAGCAAACAAACCTCACAACCCCCTTTCTGTCCCCTTCTTCATTCCTCTCTCCATCCCTCTATCCATCTCAGGTCATCAGCGAGCAAAACCACAACAAAGGGGGGCCGTTGCCGCGGTGACCTTGGCTGTGACATCATGTGGCGGCAGAAAGAAATGAAGCCATTAGGCCGAGGCAGCGCTTGCCCATAAATCAGACTGTTTCCAATAAGCTGCCTTAATGGTCATCCATCACCCCGCCAGCCAGCGCCCTGCGCACCCAACCGCCTGGGGAACGGCCACAGGGACACGGAGGAGGGGGGAGTAATAATGGGGGAGTGAGGAGAACCAGCCCGGTTTAAGTCCAGGGGGTATGGAAAGAGAGAGAAATGACAAGAGCGGTAAGGATACAGGGGAGAAAGGAAGGTGAGGAAGCAAGTAAGGAGAGGGAGGATGAAGTGAAGTGAAGGAAGACAAAACGGAGTCACCATGTGAAGAACAGGACGGTAAAGGAAGCCTGAGGAAGAGGAATACAAAAAAGAAAGACAGGAGGAGTAGACATGGAAGGGAGGGATGGGAGTATGGGCAGAAAATTAACAAAAGATAGAAAAAAGTAGAAATGACTGGAATTAATTTTAAAAAATGCAAACCTTTGCTTTGGTAACAGGTATTTCCAGGAGCCTTACACTTGTTTTGGTTCTCAGTTTAAGATTCATAGCAGCACTTTGTTGATATTTTTTACTCTGTTTTTATCATATGGAATGAGTCAAATATCATCTAAAACAAAGAACATCATTCCATCCTTTGTTGAGGGATATTTACGTCTCATGCATATTTCTACATTTTAATATATTTGCTCCTTAGAATGATGTCAGTCACATGAGCTGCTCAGTCATTTCCATATTAAAAAACAACCCTGCCTTTGTTATATATTTTGTGTACTTAGATCATATCAAAACGTCAAATTCAGAGAAATCCAGAAATCCATTTAAGTTAATGTAATAGTCCATTTTATTTGGTTTTCTGTCATGTGTCATATTCCCTTTAAAGCACAGTAAAACTTGCATTCAATATTAAATTAGCTAACATTAATTGTGGATATTTCATTAGAACAGAAAAAACAGAACAGAAAATAAAACTCAGTTATTCATACCATGTCTGCTGTTTTTCTTAAATAAGATTAGAATTCAAATTAGTGCTGTTATTATGAGCTGTGCTTCTTAGTTACTGAATGTTTACCAGCTTCACATTGAGTGATTTTAACCGTCTGAACATCATCATCATCATTTTACGGGTCCAAAATGATCAAATGAAAGAGGAAACAAACACTTGAGCTAAAGTTGCACATGTTTCAATGAAGGGATCAACATCTGATCACTACGAATCCCAAATGAAATATGATCCTGACTATGAACACAAGGAGAGTAATTTTATTTTAAATAAATAAATAAATAAATAAATAAATAAATAAATAAATAAATAAATAAATGTCTTCAACACAGACATGTGAAACTGAAATCAAAATTATTTAGAATAGAATAGAATAGAATAGAATAGAATAGAATAGAATAGAATAGAATAGAATGAATTTTTTTTGTTGTCATTGCACATATTTCAGAACAACGAAATTATATTCCAGATTACAATCAACCAAGATCACACAGAACACAGGACATAAACATGGGGGTACAGGTACAGTTGTAACTGACGAATTGCAGTGATGCGCTCCATTTTGTTCGCAGATGGGAAAAGGAAAACATCAGGGTTCGAGGTGATCAAAAAAAACAAAAAACTAATTCCAACCTGTAGTGTATGTTTTCTAACTAAAACATGTGATAAGTAAAAAAGTATATATATATTAAAAAAAAATTAATACAATGCTACAACTTCATGAAAAACTGCAAAAAAGGTAAAAACACACCTACTACCTAATCTATACTTCTCTAAAATGTGTGTTTCACTAACTACATTTCTTACCTACTCATTTGGAAGGTTAATGCAGTATGCTACTTAACCCCTTCAGCAACATGGTGTTAAGTTGTACCAGTGCAGCTTAGATATGTACCACTATTCTGGATGCAACTGTGTTTTTGAGGATGCTACATTTGTTAAGTATTGGAAGAAACCAATAGCATAAGGAAATGGGATGTGTGAGACTTTCTGTCAGTTTCTGAGTTCCATTGGCTATACAGTCACGGTAAAAAAATATTAGACCATCAAAAGTCATCAAAAACAATGGTTATGCAATCCAGTACTAACCCCTGTGTGTATCATGTGACTAAAACAGACAAAAAAAACCATGGAATGTCTAAAAGCACTGTTTTTGTCAGTACAATGCCATAGATATTGATGTAAGAACTGAAGTGATTTTGGTTGTTATCAAGAAAACATGGAAAATGGATAGATATCAGTGCTCTGAAATTAAACTCTTATGAGCTATTTTTGTTGTTATCATTATATTTGTCCAAACAAATGTACCTTTATTTGTACCAGGCATTCAAATGTACGAGAAATTGAAGTCTAATAATGTTTTTCTTAACTGTATTTTCATTGGCATTGCTGAAAATAAAACAACAGCCTCCATCCAATGCTACTATAAAACTCACAAAACATTTTTTTTTTAAATTTATTGTGGCCCCAAGCAGCAGAAATTACTGTCATATTTGAGTTATTTCCACCCTAGACTATTAAATTTTCCAGATTTCTGCATTTAAAATACAAGTACGTATATATTTTCTGCTTTTATTTGCTTGGGATGTTATATGGAGAATAACTGCAACTTTGATGTGAAGTAGGTATACACTGAGGCTCTCAGAGAATTCATGAGTGAACAGGAGGATATCATATGAAAGCATCCCTGTTCTGTGGAAAGACAAACCTCGTGCCAAACCCCAAACCCCTGGTAGCTAACCATGCCTGCAGGAATTACTCCACATATTCCCAGTAGGCATGTCATCAGGAACCTGGTGTAACAGGCTCTTGTCTCTATCCCACACCAGCCACCACACCGGCCTCGTGCTGAAAGCTCCCATCTAAGTTATGATGCCTGTAGTCTGCAATTGTGGTTCAGAATTTTCTCTTTCTCTTGGTTTGATCATTTGTTTTCCTCCCTTTTTTTTTTTTTGCTCTACAGTCTTCTTGTTCTGTCTTTACTTCATATCTTATCATTTTATTTTCCTTCTCCATTCCTCTTTCTCATGCCTCACCCCTCCTTTTTCCTCTCTTTTCAGTATGAGTGTGGGTTTGTGTGCGAGTTTGACCATAATCTCCAAGAAAACGAGAGCCAATTTTGGCCAAAATCAACTCACCCAGAAGTCACTTTACAACCCGTGCTCTTATGAGCCCTGTAAACGTAAGCTGAAAAATGATGTGTGTGGGGCGGCTCTCCTCTTAGGTTTCCCAAAGTACAGCGGCCAAATTGTTTTCGCTGGGCAGTACGAGAGGCATTATCCATCATTTTGAATGAGCTCTGTAATTGGGATTATAGGAGCAAAAGTGCAAAAATTGACTTTGAGAGTGATAGCATTACAAGTGGGCCTTTCAAATGAAATAAGAGGGTGAGTGTGAACGGTGCGAGAGTGTGTTTGCTTTAAGTGTGACTGTGTGTGTGTATTCTCACTTACGTACAGCATTCTATCAGCATATACGTCTTCGCAGTACATCTATCAAGTATTATTGGATTATTTTGGCATATACATATAATTTAGGTGTTTGCGTGTTCCGTCTTGCAAGTGCATACCTACTAAATACTGAAGTTTACGTACTATTACATATAATACATATCTGTTTCTACTTTGTTCGGTGGGTAAACACACAATAAAGTATACGTTCAGTTCTGATGATTCTTCTTCAACTAAAACAAAACAACCAAACTTTTTGATGTTTTATTTATATATAAATACTAGAAGTGTGTGTCAGAGAGTTTTGGCATGAGTTCTCTGCTGCTGAATGTGTGTTCAGAGCAGGCGGGCAAACACCAGCCCAGCGGGTACTGTTTTATTCATAGTGGGTAATCCCTGCTCTGGTCCTCCCTAATCTGCTGCCATGGAGTGTTTGCCCCTGGTCCAAAACCACTCGACAGGCTCCTTTTTTTTTTTTTTTTTTTTTGTTAAATCATAGAGTCTTTGCCTTTTACCTTGTCTCTAAAACTCTGAAAGCATTTCCATATGACAAAGATCTAACTTTTTCCAAATATTGCTCATGACAGAGCGCTATAGCACTCACTCAGTTTTAATTCAGAGTACATATTGAAAAGCTGTATGTGATTTATTTTTATGGACATCCAGATCAGGTGCTAGTCACTATTGTTACATAATGTATACTTGTTGTAATTGTAAATGAACCTTCTGTAATCACTGATCGATTTGACAGACTTTGTGTTTAAAAAGATTCATTGAAGTAGTCTCAACCATAATTTTATATCAAAGTCAGAGAAGCAAATGTATCAATTATTTTGAGTGGATAGGTTAGCTCTTTTTTCATTATTACTTTTAATTTCAGCTTTGTTTACCATAGATCCATATGACTATTTCAAATAATTAATATTACTATGGTTATAAACTGTGGTTTATTTTTTTGTCGTGCATGGAATTTAGAAAGTACTGCATAGCTAAAGTTGCACTTGCACCTCAAATACAATTTAACAAAATAAATTATTCATCAGCCACATGAACAATAACAATCAACAGAATTAAGCGAAAGACAGATGTGATGTGATGCCTGAGTTCAGTCAAAACTGGAAAGCAAAACCCATTACTGAAATGTGTTCAAAACAAGCAAGGAACTGTGTAACAAAACCAGATGTGACGTGTTTTATCATCTTCTTCATTACAACCAACATCTTTTCAACACTGGTGTCAGTTTATATTAGTTGTAGAGCTGATTTCCATGCTAGAATACATTCGAACAGTTATCCAAGACTACCCGATGTGGATAGCACCTTAGAAAATCATCTGTAAGGCCTGCAGTGTTGGCTGTTATTCCCCATTTTTTTTCCCTCTCAGCCATACTTTTTCCATTCTCTTGTCTCTCTAGTCACCAGTGCTCAGTTATTATCCCCCTCACACAAACAGACACACACAGTCTGAGGACCTCAGTGGCCCTTCTCAGCTGGTACAGAGCCCCATATGCTCTAACTCCTGTTGTTATTGTTGTTGTTTGGCTCCCCGGCTCATTTGACGTGTGGACCCATGACAGTGTCCAGGACCCCTTCCAAGTCCTGTCTGGTAGCCCTTAGTGTGTGTATGTGTGAAAACACACTCATATGTGCCAGTCAGGGAGCCACGGTGCCTGCATGATACAGTGTAATGATATAATATGATATGTATAGTTGGCTCGGGTACTTATAGAGATTTAAAGCTATATAAGCCAATTTTTATACAGTACAAAACCACACTTTCCACAAAGATTACTGTATCTTTGTGGGAAGCTCATGTTCGACCTTGACGACGGGACCATTTGTCACATCTTCAAAGGCTGTTTAAGAATTAGGACTTGGGTTAAGATTAGAATTAGGTTTCGGTTGAAAAAGTGTGCCTTCAAGGTAAAATTAGTGCATGTGTCTAGATGTAAAAGGCCCACTCCACCTAAAAATATTCAGACAGCCCAATTTGGAAGCCACCCACGTTGCCACCACACACACCCACACATTCAAGGGCATATAGTACATGCTGTCAAAATTACATATTTTAAGAATTTTAATGCTTTCTAAGAAATGTACGTGCATGATGTTGTGGTGTTTTGGCACATTTATTAACATCGCACATTTATATAACAAACAATAGATGCAAGATGATACATAGAGCAGGATTTAACGGCAGTATGTGAGGCACTCCTTACTCACCCTAACACACTACGTGCATGTTCAGTTACCATAGTAACTATAGATTAACCTAAATAAGAAGGAACAAAGAAGACACATGAATAAGCTAAGTGTCAGCAAAATGTAACCTTACAAATAAGTTGAGCTACTGTTTTGAATTCTCATGCACGTAAAAATAGGGAGGGTGGCTCTGTACTGTGTTACATGTGATTTTTGGCCATCTGTCCGCTAAGCACACCGCCCACATTGCTTCTCCACATTCTGATGAGCTACAAGGACACATTATCTCCACTTAGCCCTTCGCCACTTGGCAACTGCAAGAACCATAACAACCAGTCTGTATGAAAACCCACTTTAAGCTCCCAGCTCTTATTGCTTTTGGAACATGAAGCAACACCCTGGGCTTTCCAGACCATCCTCCCTTTCTGGTTGCGCCGAGCTGCGCCCTTTCCTAGACCTCCTCCTCCAAAAGTCTTTAGTTTTCATCACTGTAGAAATGTATTCAGGGAGACATTTATCAGTGAGCAGCCTGTCACTAGAGACTGCACTGGCGGCCATTTTACAGGCCTGGTCAGGGAAAACAGGAAAAGGGAACTTCACTGTAAGAGAATGACATTTACATGTATATTTACATTTATTTGCAGCTGTTGTCGAATAGAACCAATCCCAAGTGACTCAGTGGGGAGACTAGAAAGGTCACAGGCAGATGCATGCATTACAGCTTTATTAGCTTAGCTGTGGTGTGTGCATCACCTACAACCTGGCATGTTTCAGAGATTTTACTTTGGAAATGATGGCATTCTCGCACATTCACTCTAATTCATGAGGGCAATCTTCTTCGGGTTGTCTCTTTGTGCAGGAGTGTTGAAATACTACTATCGGTACTATCACACACATCTTTATTTGCATATCTAAAAGGATACTATTGGTGGAGCTTTAGGATGACTTAAAAATAATAAAAAAAAAATTAGCCATGAGGTAACCATTAATGCATATCCCATCTTTAATATGCTATTGTACTTAATATGTTTAACCCTGTAAAGCCTGAACCATTAAATCATTGACAGAACATTCCAGATCTTTGAAACAGGAGCCTTTATTGGTCCTTCTGAACAACCCCAATTTTTTTTCCATGCATGAGTTTCAATTTTGTATCATATTTGATACATCGTGTCTTAATGTTCAAATATTTTTACTTTTGAACAAAACAAAAACATAATATAACACAAACCTGTCTCACAAATTGATAATTCCTTTTCAAAATGATCAAAATTCTGCCTCGTTCCTCATTAATGGCAATCTTGTAGTGTCAATGGAGAGACCTCTGGTGAACCACTTCCTCCCCCCTGGTGGATGATCGGTGTATGGCATGTATCTAATTGTTTACATCAGGATATTCAAGAAAAAAATGTCACACTGATCACGTAGAGGGCTTCAAAACTCATGTATCTAATATGATACATTTGGCATTATAGGGTTAAAGAGAAAGGCCACATTGAAAGAGAAGTGCCTCATTATTCTACTGTTATTTTGTCATTTCACACGGTTTCAATTTACAACTTACTGTAAAATCTGCAAATATCAATTTCAAAAAGACTCAAGGAGTGTTTAAAAGACTAAAGTGACATGTCACAATCTTTTTCTCATATTGACTGTTGAGAAAAATGAAGGCACAAAAACGCCTGCTGTGTTTAAGTCTGGGATGTGATGCTCATTTCCCTCATTTAATGTGTTAGATTACATAATTACTTCTTTCATACAAAGAACTGCAGCTGTGATAATTTCCTGTTAATTACATCAGCTAAGACATTTTTTTTTCTTCTTTTTTTTTTAACTTAAATCATTCACCAAATAACATATCTTATCTCCAGAGATGAATGTGGCAATGATTCAATTACAGAGTAGAGAGGAGGAACTAAAATAAAAGCAGCATAATGCAGTTGGCAAATCTTGCACTGTTTTGAATTGAAACTTCCACTATCCGCTTTTCTAATTTCACTTTTCATGTTTTTGGTTTTATTTTTAGTGCACAGTATTATATCAGCGGTGGTTACTGGAGGCTGAAGATACAGTTTTATTAGCTTTAATTGTGTGCAATTAATGTTGGTCTGCCTGCACACCACAATCAACAGCAAACACTGTGAATATTTATAAAGAAAACTGTGTGACAAAATGATGAATGACATCTCACTATTTACACACATGCAACGTTCACGCTTTTATACCAATAGGGTGTGCATATAAAACACACCTCAACCAGGTTCCTATCAAAATGATGTTTGGCCGCAAGTGCACACACTGGCCTTGGAAACCACAGCCTCCAATCCCCCACCTCCAAACTCCCCTTCACGTCCCTCTCAGGAGCCAAAATGGCGTCCATAAATCAAGGAGCTAGATGTAATCTGCGGTGTCCAGAATGCAAGGGGCGAGGCTGTGAAGCATAATGCGACTGGTTCTCCATTGTCATTCAGACGCAGGCAGCAGCACAGAGAGCCTTGCCTGCACCTGATAAGGGTCCGCTCACTGAGAGTCATAAATCACAGACAGTGCCAACGGTTACTCCACTGATTTCACACACAGAGGGAGAGAGGGAGCGTGTGAGAGGCAGCAAGAGCAAAAGAATTCAAGTACAAAGAGTGTGGAGAAGGTGGTTTGGAATATAAGGAGTAGAGAGTGAAAGATGATGAAAAGGTGAGCATAAAGAAGGGAGAGGGCTTGAAGATAGGGAAAGTAGAATGGGTTTAGAGAGGCAGCGGTAAAGAGAATGTCAAGAATGAGAGAGATGACTGTGTTGAAATGAGGGAAGACGTGATAGCGAGAGATGGTGGGAGGGACAGAAGGAGGGAGGGGATGATAGATCTGCAATTTACTCCCCTATCTCATCTGGCAAGAAGTTTCTACACACAAAAGGCCTGACCTTCAGGAAATAAACACCTCGTTCTCCCAGAGAGCTCTGCCGATGTCTGGGCTGCATGTCAATTCCATCACCAGGTCTCAGGACAGATCTCAAACGAATACACAGAGTTTTTGGAAAATAAGGTCCTTGATCCAAAATAATCCATGAAAATAAAACAATTTTATGGTTTTGTGTGTGGAAAGTTGCTGGTTATGGACTGTTTTGACTTGTTTTTGGCTAATATTTTGGTCAGTTTTGTCTGCTGAGGGTTTTCAAGAACACAAGTGAAATCATTTTTAGAAAAATGGTAACTGAATCAAGTTTCCTCTTTTCAGAGATGTATAGTAATAAAGTAGAATCACTTAAGTACTAAAATGCAGTATCTATACTTTTTTGGAGTATTATTTTTCCTCCTACTTCCACTTTTACTTCACTACATATTTTGGATGAATTTAATCCTTTT
>JAQQZY010000008.1:16658674-16711884 GCA_030068375.1 Ostorhinchus rueppellii
GACTTGTATTTCCTTGTACTGCTGCTTCACACAAACAAGTTGTGCCTTAATATTAAATATAGAAAGATACTGAAACTGTGACTGCTTTCTTTTAGTTACACAGTACTTTAAATTTGACTTTCAGTACTTGAGTAGTAATTTTTTAATTACTTCTACTTGCAATACTTAAGTACAATGAAATGTGATTACTTTAGTACTTTCATTTAAGTATGATGTTTAAAGAAAACTTCCACTTTTACTCAAGTCAGTTTTCTGATATAGCACTTGTACTTGTACTGCACTCCTCTACTCCAGTACTTTCTACATCTCTGCCTCTTTTCTACATGGGTACTTCTATGAAACCGGAACCTAAAAACAGGACATGGGACTAAAAATTCTAATCGGATATAGGCTAATGCTATGAAACAAGTTTGGAAGCACTTTGGGTCTATTTTAAAAATAAATATTAACTGAGATAAAAGAGAAACTATTTTTCAGATTAAACTCATTTTTATACCAGAATCTGTGTGTAGTATGGTAAAAAAAAAAAAAAAAAAAGACATAAAAATTACCTGCTGCTATTTTTTTCAAATATCTTTTCATTCTTTCACTACATTTTGGGAATTGAAATAATTATTCAAGGCAGAGTGTTTCACAAAAATGACTGCTGTGGCAAAATTACTCACGATTTATATGTGTTTAAACGGGCGGGTTCTGCATGTAACACAAGCGGACACGATGGGTTACACTCAAAACCTGGAATGAGACTGCCGATTCATGAAAAATCTACATGTCTGGATTAGAAAAACCACTAGGATCCTCAAATTTAACACAGTGTCTTTATTTATAGCGCTATATAAGACCATTTAAAGCCATGTTTTCCAGATCAAATGCACTGAAACTTAGGCAGCTTTTCATGTCTGAATTTTGGTCCCATTTTTGGCCCTAATATTTTATTTAAAAAATCATTCATTTTGGGGTTGCTCAGAGCAAGAGTATCATTTTTTGCATTTATCTGAGGTCATTATTAGGTACATCCTGGGGGGGAATATGTCTAAATTTCACTTTTATTATTGGGTCAAAAAAGCTGGCAAAGTGCCAGGTTGCAAAATGAACCCAGTTTCATAGAAGCATCCAGATGTGTATATTTTCGACACTGATCTCAATACTGCACTAATATTTTGTGAAACATATATTGAATTTGCTTATATTGAAAATGACTGAACTGATAAATTATCATTAAACATTTGTAAGATTTAAAGTTATTGAGCAGTCATATTTCTAATATAATTTAAGTATCTTTTGGTACATTAATACAGAGAAGGTGAAACACACCACACTTGGAATCAGACCGTATAAATGTACATATTAAGGTTGGACATCCATCTATTTGTTCTGTGTCTTGTTTATTTTACAGCTCAAGTCCATTTTTATTTATATGTATACAGTATATTTCAAAGTCACATATTTACCTCTGAGGGGGAATTACAACTCTGTTCAGGTTCCTTAGGTCATCAGAGACCTTCAAACTGGCCTTTTGCGACCTATCATAAAGTCCTTCTTCCAAACTAAAATCTTGGAATCAACTCAGGGGAAATCATTCAGCTGATACCAATCTCTTCCCTAGCTCCTCAGTCTCTACTAGGCTTTTACTCTGGTGCCTCATCCTAATCACTCATCCCTCATTGCTGCCGTTCGAGTGGCAGCTCTCACTCTCACCATCGCCTCCATTCAATCATCCCCTTATTCCTTATTCATATGCTAAACCCCTATAGCAGAGCCCCTTTGGCCAAGCGCACTGTGAGATAGATGTTAACATGTGTAATCCCCCATTAACGCATACGAGACAACGTATCCTCCACGGACGCCCACTCTCCCCCTGGGATTAGCCCTCTGAGTGGTGGGGCTGATGGGTAATAGTTCAGAGAAGCTCCCCTCCATTTCAAAAGGCGGAATCCCTCCCGCTTCTTTTCCCTTCACCCCTTGAGTTTGAGTGGAGATCACTGGGGGGGTGAAAGCGTTTGCCTGCAGGAATTAACTGTTTGTGGAGACGGGTGGTATTTATAACACTTCCATTCATTGCCACTGAAAACATGACGCTAGCTCTACTGATTTATCCTCCGGGTTAAACAAAGCTATTTATGTAGCTGATAGCAGAGTAATGTGACTCCCATTCACACTAAACTAAATGGGAGGTGACATGAATTAAGTTCGTGTCAACAACAGACATCACACCCTCAAGGTACCATTATAAAAACTGTTAGCGCTTTATAAATTGGCGAATGTTTCAGTTTTATATTAGGAACTTATTGGAATGATCAGTCGAAGTCACGACCAAAAACCTGTTAATGGCGGTTGCTCTTTCATTGCAAGCCAAGTTCTTCACACTTGAGAGGCTGCATCTGAGGAAGAGTTGAATCTGCGGTTACATCACGTCTGTGGACTGAGAGGCTGATTTGGGCCGGCCTGTCTGCATGGGACCTACAAGCATGCCTCATTGGGTTTCACATTATGTACCCTAATCCGACCAGAGACTATCAAAGGAAACATTAGATGGAAGACCTTGAAAAGTTTTGTGACATTGTTATGTGCTGCTCTTCTTGGACCAGTTTCAATGGCATTTTTCCAAGAGATGATACTGATTTTTACTGTTTTAATACTGTTTCTGAGTTTGACGTAAAATAAAAGTTGATTTTAAAAAAACTGTACGTTGTGGAGAACTGATACGATTCTATGATTGATTAAAATTAACGCTGAATAAATGATGAAAAGAATCATTTGGGCTAGAATTGTTCTGTTTTGGATGGGAGTTTTCATCGCTATTACAATTAAAGAAATACATGAAACTTAATAGTTTTGTGGGGGGTAACACCCCTAAAAGCCTCCAAATCCAGTCAAAATAATACAAACAAAAATATGAAAGTCAGCCTGTGATATGGTGTTGCTACCTTAAACTGCCAAATTCCTTCTATCCCTCCCTTTATTCCCCACGTACTCTCTCTGGAAATGTGAAATTAGCTGAAACATGAGCACAATTACAAGAAGGCCTAGCATAAAGACCGGGAGACTGGGAAAATAAACTGATCACAGACCTCTGAACAAATCTGGTTTACTTTACAAAGCCTCCTCTGAACTCCTGCCAACATTTCCCCCCGTCTAGATAATTCCTCCCTGAGCAGTTTCATGTTTACACCTTGAAAATCGCTGAATGATCAAGAGGGAAGAGACTCCAACGCATTCCCCGCCTTTGTTCTGCCAGAAGACGCTCGGCTGAGCATCACACCTCAAAAGTAACATTAGAAATATCTAATTGGGTAAAAATATGCAGGTCATCCGTTTGAAGATTTTTTTTTTTTCTTTCTGGTTGTCTCGCTCTCCACATAACATTTACACATCCACAGCGGTGTCTTCTTCGGCGTCTCATTTAACTCTGTTTTTTCTGCTTTCACCAGCACAGAGCATTGAGGCGTTTTATAGCGTTTCTCATTACTGCATTTTCCAAACAGTGTACGAGGGGCAGTGGTGCATGGTTGAATTATTCAGGGGTACTGGGGATTACGGTGCAGGGGCTGATGTGTTATACTGCGCCGCTGTAAGGGGTCCTCCAGGGAACACCAAGTCAGAATGTAAACCTGCTTTTATAACACAATGAGAGATGGAAGTAAAACAATAAAAGACTCCAGATGAAAGCTTTATTCAGTAAAACAGGAGCTAGAAAAAGCAACACAGGTCTCTTAATCTGTTCGGTTCAATTCTCCGTAAAGGCTTAATCTCAAGGCTGTGTCACTGCCTCGGTGTAATTTAATAGCTGCAAGATATTGTTTGCCTTAAAATTCCACAGCAAAGTGAGTCCCACATACTAGTAACTTTGAGTTTAATAGCTCCGTGTTATGCTCGTAAAGATTCACAGTATTTAAGGGTCCTGTGAATTTTGAAGGTCAACATAATTTTTGCTACTTTTGAAGTTTCAATACTGTAACTGCTGGCAAAAAATAGGCGTCAAAGATTCATGGTCCTCTATGGATGAGTGAGGAGTTTAAAGAAAAGCCCATTGTTACAAAGAAGCAACAATTTCCAGTTAAAAATACATCAATTTGTATAAATAGAAATACCACTATTGCTGCAGAAATATCAGCTGAATTATTATTTTTAACCCATTAAGACCCAGTACTTCTTTTCTGGCAGTTCCCACAAGATTTTCCTTTATATTTCACCTTTCTTAAGTGATTTATCAGCATTTATTGTAACATTATCATCCTTATTTGGCATTTTTTCAGTGAAAATCAGGTATTTTCCTGTATTTAATTCATTGATCACGTAGATGTTCATAAAAGCTGAGATTAAAGTTATGGGGTATTATATCAGAAACAGAGAAAACGGAAGAAAAAGTGACTTTTTCTGTAAAATCTGTCTTAAACTCAACATAAACCAAGTGTTTCCATACACTGTCAAATTTCATGGGTTTTACTGGTGAATCAATGTTGTAGAAGATGATGGTGTTTCCACGGTAACTACGTAGCCTCTGAATGTCCAAATGGGTCATATCTGATGACCATGCAAAGATGACAAACTGCATTTTACACCAGTTATTCAAATGTATTGATAGGATAAGTGGTTCTGACAGTTATTAAACATTTGAGATCAGTAGATGGTTTTGGTTGACGGTGGATGTTTGGGTCTTTCTGGTTTCAAATAACTCACAAGCTACAACATGCTCAAGCCTAAATGCTCCAAATTAGGTTTTTTTAGAGCATGTTCACAATTCACACTCTTAAAGCAACCCGGTGCCATTTATTTTCAATTACCTGCAAATATTTTCTATATAGTTTAAACGTCTGTACCGCTTATGAACTCTGTCTCCTGGGTTTAAAGCTCCAAGAAGTATACTGTCTACTCCGACCTGTAAATTCTCCTCAGTTCAAGAGAAGTTCATGAAGTGACTCTAACTCTGGCTCAAAGATGAAATATATCTCTGCAAACAGACAGCATGGTTTTAAATCATTATGTCTGACACATTTTTGGCAAGAAACTGTCATTAATTAATATAATTTTGTTGTCTTTCAAGTAAAGCTTTGTGAGGGCAGAATATTATTTTTGGCTCATCCATTAAACCTGGTAATGGAACAAAAACGTCCTGCACACACACGGTGCTTTGAGGTGTGTGAGCTGGTGTAGCAGCATATGGCTTCAGTGCATGGTAGTTGTGAACAAAACCTACAGTGTATGCCATATGTGAGTGTATTTTGTACTCACAGTGTATACAGCCTCAGAGCTTAATGGCTATAACAATTATACCTCCTCTGATCTTGTGTCGTAGAAGACTTGGTTTGACTCCAGCATGATTCAATCAGCTGCAGCGCGCCTGACGTCCCTGAAAAGATAAATTATGCCATTACCACTCTGAACCGAAACAGTGTGCTCTTGCAAAACAGTAAAACTAGAATGTGTTTTAAAGGAAATGTCACTAATTACCCTTTTTTTTTTGTTTAGGATAATATTGTTCAGTCGTTCATCATTTCAAAGAGGACCACTGTAAATGAAGAAAATTATGAAATGGCTTTTTTTTGTTTTGTTTTGCCTCCGAGCGATTGCGGTTTTATTCATGTGTACTGTCAGAAGAAATTCAACAGTTACTGAGACAAAATAATCACTATCATAATAAAAACGTGCCATATACTATTATTGCACATACTATGCTTATCTACATTTGCGTATAATGTGTTAACATTTTAATACCTAACTATGCAGTTGCTAAAACGACTCTTCAGGTTGAGATATTTTCAAAATGAGACAAAAACTCCTCACCTTCACCTGCTAAAAGTGCAACCTGATTCACATCTGAACCCGTACTCCACCATCATTTTTTACTTTTCCTCAGTAGGCTCCACAAATCTCTCCTGACCAGCTGATTTTTTCACACCCCTACTCATTTCATTTTGATGCTAGCATGTGATGGCGGCACAGCATGACAGCGCTCACATTTCCAATAAGGTTGGCACAATGTGGCTCTGGACTATTAATATCCCACAATGCCATGGTCACAGTAGTGGCATCTGTCTACTTGGGCAGTATACCCTCCTTCTTCCTCTCCTCCTCATCCTCCTCACCTCTTCTCATCCTCCACTCCTCTCGTTCTCTCCCTCTCAGATGGAGTGTGCAGTCTTGCAGTACAACACACAGCTTAGTGAAAGGCAGTTGAACTGTTGCCAGTAGACACATGCTGCTCCGCTAGTCCAATCTCTGAAGAGTAAATGAATAGAAATTGCAGAATATGCGTCAACTTCAGTTTCAAAGTCAGAGCATGTGGGAATCTTAAAGCGTCTGTAAAGTCTTTAACAGATGGAACCAGGCCAAAATGTCAATATGTTGTCATAAATGGAAGTTCTAATAACAAATTTCTGCAGTTCTAGGAGAGTAAATCAAGTTTTCTTAGGTCAAGAAACTATTACTGAGTGTGTTGCTATTTCTGCACATGCAGTTTTGGCTTTTGTTTATGCGAATGTGCTTTCAGTCTCCTGGACAGTGCTCACGAAATCATTAGTTCATCATATCAGTCAGCACTACAGAGACCACATTTACATAATTTAGGCTATTACTATATTATGAATGTGCAATACACTGACTTTAAAACCAAACAAATAATCCTATACAAATCCATCAGCACATATTGTGTTTTATATTGGAATTAGCACTTCATAGTATTGCAAGGCAAGCACTGGAGTTTGGTTTGTTATATGGAACATTTTGGACAACTGTCTGGCTGCTCATGGTGCTCGCATTTCATTAGTTTCACTTGTGCTTTAATTGATCTTTATTTCCCTTGATTATGATCATAATTAAACACCAGAAAGCTGTTCAAGCAAACAGCCATCTGCCAGGTTGGATGATGGGCACCAACAGTGTGGGTATATGGGTACAAGGCCACTATGGTACACTGCCAAGACCTGCACCTCTAAACACCCCCTCAAACGTGTTATGATAGTCAACTGCATTTTTACACGTAAACCGAACAGCAGTGCACCCTGTTTTCTAATATAAGATTTGTTTTCCTTCAAAAAACATATTTGAGAGATGTATATTTTTGTGTATTTAACCTGCGTACGGGGAGAGAACAATAATTAGATGTATTTGATATGCTCTACTATGCACTCTAAACACAAACAGAATAATATAAAAACAACTAAAACGCTATTGTGTATCTTGTGATTACTGCTAAATTTACCAGAAACCCCTCCTTCTTAGTGCCTCTTGATCGGATTACTCTGGATATGTTAAAGGTTTTGCAACATGGATTTAAGCATATTTACCTAAAATCCCCAAAGTAGAGTTCATTACTGCCGAGAGTTAGCACCATCACCTCTTGACCTCTTTAATTGAATAAGTCAAGGTAGTCGGAGCTCATGGTTAGGTGAGCCTAATTTTAAGTATGTGGCTGCACCGCCAACATGTGGCTTGGATAGACTTGATTCAGTCAATGTTACCCCCCTGAACGCATAAACAACCAATCCGGGCTGATCATTTCGGTAGATATCTCTGTAGTCAATACAAATATCCAAAGGATGTAAGGCAATCTGACCTGTACTACCAACTGATGGTGGTACAGTTTTACATCCTGTCAGTCCTTAACCATCCAGTGTAACACATGAAAAAGACTTGGTTGTGGATCAAAGCTATCAATATCCATCCAGTCAAAAGAACACATTTCAATGATGAAAAAGAGATGCCATTAAAAACATCTACTTTACATTTTGATTTTCTTCGGATTATGTCCTCGCATTAGATTTATACTCATTCCGATTTTTATCGTCCTAGCTCCACACAGCTCAAATCGAGTTATGAACTTAATCAATCCGTGCTATCCTGCATTGACTGTTTTATGATTGGCCGGGGTCAACAGGTTTTATTGACCTGATAACCTTAAATGAAAATGGCTGTGTGTTTGACAAGGAGTGGGAGAAATGGACAGTGCAGAAATATGAAGCAACTCAAATCCACCCCTTCTCAATAGCACCTACTAGTTAAACGCATCATAAATGAGAGCTGACATGAACTAATTTCTTCCGGTGCGTTTTCCGATCCCCTCACTCTTGTTGGCTGATGGTGAAGAGCAGTCCATAAAGACGGTCATATAGGATAGGTGGTGTGTAAATCTGGGCAGGGGTGAGGAGGCAGACCCTGCACGAAGAGAGATGGATGAGGTGGGAATCTTGCCCTTTCTCTCTCTTTTACTCTCAATCTCTGAGGCCTATTCCATCTCCTTCAACCAGGATAGGGAGAGACATACGTGCATTCCTGACCTCCATAAGGAAACAAGGCGCTGTTGCTACAGCTGCATGCTGAGCAGGCCTCAACCTTTTGGGAGGAGGAATGGCTCTGCAGCAGTTTTAGGGAGAATCTGTCTTGGCCAACAGATCATTAAGCCGTTGCTTCATTAGTGAAAAGGTGAAAAGGAAAGGTGTACGTAGGTATGGTGTTATTTTTGCTTGTGAACAGTCTGAGTACCATTATGATAATAAAGTGAGTGCAATGTGGACATTAATATCAGGTCCTTCTGCCCATACTTTATTGTTTTCCTGATCCATTTGGGATGATATTGTTTCATATGCAATGTAAAAATAAATTAATCGAATCTGGCATTTCTTATTTCTAGAAAATAATTTCCTACTGTGAATCTTTAACATCCCCTATGTGTTGTATTTAATAAGTACAGATAAATATATGCATTGAAGTGTCATCCTTCCTATCTAAACAACAGAAAAAGACAGTACTGCACTTTTTCTGCTGAGGCCTGATTCAGGTGAAGTATCCATGCAGCTGTTGCTGTACACTTTGCTTGGTGTGGACAGTAAACCCATCATACTGTATTCTGCTGCACCGCTGTGGCCCCCGCAGCATTAACACATATGGCTTTCCTTAGATCATTACTTCCATTAAGTCATTAAGCCTTGGCCTAAGCGAGGCCTGTTAGTTAGTCACATTAAAGAGTTAACACTTTCCGTCTCCCCAACCCGATGGGCTGACACGTCTGCCGTGGCAACTGACACATCACTCCATTCCCATAATTAGGAAAATTGCTCTTAACAGGTCCACCGTTTAGTAATGGTCTCATTTCTTCCATCTCGCTCTGACGAGAGCAAACTGCAAGAAGATGTCCCCATTAACTCTTTGCACCGAGGCTAAACTCCTCCTGTGACCATTCAACATGCTCTGATCCGTCACCCCCCCACTTTACTCACACATACACATACTTCTTTCTAATGGTGTTAATGAGCCAACCCATGGCCTGTTCCCCCTACAGATCTTTAACATATTTTTGGAGACCTTTGATCGAACAGCTATCATCTTAGACATTTTTCAACTGAGTTAATGTTGAATGTGGGGACGGGGTCAATTTGAGAAGAATGAAAGATGGTGAGACGATTCGGCGAAGAATAACACGCCAAGCTTTCATCTCACCCCCACACCCACCTCCCCAACAAGCACCCAGTCCTCCATCCCTTCATCTCACCCCCCGTTCCCTTCACCACCGCCACACTCACCCCCATTCTCTGACCAAATTAAATTGAAACCAGATGGAGCAGGGCCTGGACTGTGCGTTGTGTCAGATTGTCATGGCGCATTAACCATGATTTCACATTGAGATGGTCTGCCTGGCCAGAAAAAAGCGACGAGAGCCAGACAGAGGGAAGAGAGAGAAAGAGAGAGGGATGGGAGAGGAGAGGAGAGGAGAGGAGAGGGGGTTGGGGGGCTCGAGCGAGAAGAAAAGGAGAGAGAGTGAGAGATTTTCAGACAGAGGGAAGGAAGGAAAGAGAGAGAGTGGACAGACGAATACAGTCCTGCTGCCAACAGATCAATCCCACTGATCGCACAGCTGGCACAGGCTGATGATATGAACGCCATATGACACGGAGACAGGCCTGCATCAGGGAGGCTCAGGATGGTGCCATACCTTTACAGATAGGATTTAACACCCTACATAAATCTGAATCCAAATCCAATAATGTTTTCATTAACATCTGCATATCGTCTTGAAAGTAAATTTCATGTAAGCACTTAAGTTTTTATTCTTTGCAATAGATAAATGTCACCGCAACACTCAAACTCTCAAACCACTGCAGCACTGAGCACCATTTTTGATGTAATGGTGATTTACACACATGCCGCAAAAAACCAGAGCCAACTTTTGCACTTTATACTCATCTGCATTTCTTGACAGCTATATTACTTTTTTGTAGAAAAAAATAAGGTTATATATTACAATAGCTGATAAAATCTGACTCATGACTATGAATATTTTGTGAACCAAACTTCAGTTTAATTTTTTAACTTTCCTGAACCATAGCATGAGGATGGTACTCTCGACCACAGTGAAACATTCATCTTCCATTCACGCCCAAAGATCAACACTCCACTTAACCTCTCAGGGGATGGAATTACAAGTTTGACTTCAACCAGCAATATCATCTCATTGCAGGTGTCATTACCCCAGCTTATAATTGACAGAAGCATTAACATGTCATTAACACATAAGCTTAGACTTATATCTGAACCTTTTAATGAGGCCATCATTCAACATTAATAGATTAGTTATCACAGATAATGACTGAGGTGTCTTTGCCTGTCCCCACAGGTCGGTGTAAAGAAAACTCAGCATAATATTTTTGGTGGGGGGGCTCCCTGAGGAAATGAGAAGGGAGGTCATTTGGGGCAGATATAGGGAGACAATACTGGATACTGTCTTCCATACAGAGGTCTGAAGGTGAGAGAAATGAATCATGAATGAGAGTGACCATTCCTGTGCACAGTAGGCTAAAAAAGATTTAATCAAAACAGGTTTTTACCCTTGTGGTGCTCTGGGTATAATCTAACATGACATCTACCCTGACAAAGTAGCTGGAGTGATAATAAAACCAGCTGTCTTTGCTGTAAATTACTCTAAGATGTTATACCTGGAAAGTTACTTTATGTACAATGTTTTTCATATTCTGAGTCCTGAATTGATCAAAAATAAGATGCTGTGGCAGTTTTCAGATGCCTGAAAGGTACATCTTCACATGTGCAGCGGAAAACACTTTATCTCTGCTGTATAATACAGTATTAGAGTTTGATCCATCTGGACAACTGCTTTAGGCTCTCCGACAGGGCAGATCTGTAATTTTCTTAGTATTTTTAATGACCAAATCTTCTTTTGCCTGTGGATGTGCCTTGTTGTGCGTTACCTTTACTGAGAGTCCCCTATCTGCTTTCAAATCCTTAAGAAAAAAAGGGACCTTGCGCTACATACTAATGACACTGAGCCAGAATCCTTCCTTGTTTACATCAGGCCTTGAATTAAAGACTACTATTAATCTCCCAGAATGCCTCCTCTCACCTCAGTCAAAGGCAATGATTGATTAAAGCTGCTGTTGGCGTGGCACCGGCTGGAACTGGCTTGAGTTTCACCTACAAGAGTAACTGTATGAATGGCTTGCTCCTTTTAGTGCCGGACTCGTGGCCCGTGGGCCTTTGAGCCACCACAAACTAATCTACCAGCCCACAGGCCTCTGTGATGTGAAAACCAGGTAGCCCCATAACCCCCCCACCTCTACCCGACCCCACTCTCCAGCCTCCTGTCTTTCCTCCTTCGCTCCTATTTCTTGGTCCTAACGGACTTGGTGATGGATTGTATTTTGCTCCTCAGAAACACATTGTTTTCTTTAGCACAGCAGGGTATTCTATTTGCAAAAGTCTGGCCAGTGAAGTATTGTGGATATCTATCACTGCGGAGGTGCCTCTGGTAAGCATGTTCCTTCCTTTAAGAGGAGGAGCACTTGTGAGCGATTGATAGCTGGGGTTGTCTGGTCCCAGCAGTGGTCATATAGAGACAAGACCCAAGAAATGAATACAGTAGAGTGCACTACCTCTGAGAACGATAACTGTGTAAAAAGTGGGTCAAACATATTTGCAAGTATTAACTGAACATTAGTGGGATTTATTACATCAGAGCAAAACAATTTCTAATGCAAATGATGTCATATTTCATTTCAATCCGATGAAAGTTTGCTAAACTGAATAAAACATTATTGATTACAAAAGGTCTGGCTTGGGGTTATTATAACAGATGACATTTAAGCTGTAAAATGAATAATGTATACAAAGCATTTAGACAAATGAGACATAAACTATGATATCATAAGAGTTAAGAAGAAAATTAGCTTTAGCTCAGTAAAGTATAAAAGCAGATCTTTGTCTATCTGTGAAAAAATGTAATAATTAAAATTTTCAGTGGCACAGTTCACACACTGTTGGAGAGTTAGGGCTACAGTTTGGAATCAGTCATTATCAGTGAATGAAAATGTTACCAAGACAAACTCATAACCTCATTCAAAGTGTTAAGTATGCCATGTAATGTAAGGCCCTTTGTATTTCTCTCAAGTTACAATATCACAATTACCCGAATGGATGGTTTCCAAAGAAGGATTACCCACTCTAAATCTCCTTTTAGCACCTCCATGTGAAAGTCAAACAGCGGCAGAGTTAGGGAGATGGCGACAGATGACAACCTTGAACCTATAAACGTTCATCGGGCAGTTCAACGAAACAGTTTAAAAAGGACCTGCCTCATGGCATTTCCACTGCTGCGTTCACCTCAGGAGATCCTGAATACATATACAGAGGTCTTGATATGTTTTACATGCTGTCCTCTGAGGGGACCTGGGGGGTATTTGTAACCCAGCTATTTCAACAGTGCGATGATGTACACACCCCAGCTATGTTGAAATAGATTGGAGATGATGCGAAACGCAAAACATAACCAGTGACTGTGAAACTGAAGTAAAATCTAAACATTTAAAAGTCAAATAAAAGATTGCCGGCCATTCGTGTGTTGAAGTTTTTGTAAAACCTGTTATTAGTTACTGCATCTTTTTTTTCAGCCTCATAGATCTTCCCTCACTACATTTTTACCTAAACACAGACACAAA
Organism: Ostorhinchus rueppellii; assembly: GCA_030068375.1. Classification (NCBI taxonomy): domain Eukaryota; kingdom Metazoa; phylum Chordata; class Actinopteri; order Kurtiformes; family Apogonidae; genus Ostorhinchus; species Ostorhinchus rueppellii. The sequence continues at coordinate 16,671,616 of JAQQZY010000008.1, forward strand.
CTCTACTCCCACATCCACACACAAAGGGGAGCCTGGTGTTCCTGTGTGACCAGCAGACGAGGGAGTTGAACTTGTGACCTCTCCCTGGGGCGTGAGGCCCTGGGGGTTGCAGTATCACAGAGCTGATCCACTCCAGCCTGCCTGGCTTGGCTCTAACTCGGCCTGCCCACCCACTCCCACAGCTGGCACATAGCACACAGCACTCACTATACAGCCCAGCGCCTCGGTGCAGCTCCCCATCAGCTCAGTGCAACATCAGAGCCCCACTGACCAAATTTCACTCTCATCATCCTGAATGACTGAGTAAAAATTGAAGAAAAAAAAATCCTTTTAGAAGAAATGCAGCATAAAAAAGGTGTCACTTTGATACTTAATAGTTGCTGTAAATTATAAATGCAAACAATTAACCTTTATGCATTAAATATAAAAAGGAGGACAGACCCAATATATTAGGCTACATGCTTTCTTTATTAACTTCAGCCTCCAGTAATAATTGCAGCAAAATTAATTTGTGAATACATAACCCCATCTTTTCCCCACAAGCTGAATATATTTGTTAAACAACTTGCCTGTGCTAAAGCTGATGTGATACAATGGGTCTCAGATAACTTCACTGATACAACATCCCTACAGCTAAAAGTGTGAATGAGTAGATTCCAATCACCAAATTAAATGTAGGTCATCTGTCATATCACATAGTGGCCATTGTGGACTTTATACCTTTAATGAGTCTAAAATGCATAATGTGATATAATATTGAAGTATTAAGAAACCCAGGGAAATCACATTTGATTTTCCTTTAGAATGGTCAGCTTATTGAAACATCTTAAGCTTATTTTACATTAACATATTCTGATTTACATAAAGTAATAGCCTATATATAAAAACACATAAAAGAGAAATGTTAGTGTAAAAACAGAAAAACAGTTGAATTATTCTTCAGTTTAGTAAGAATTTAGCTTCTTTGTGGTATGTCTTTCTACTTTTTAGGATGGAAATGATCAGTATCATTGTCAGTCCAGGTGATTTCTCTCTCTTTTTTTTTTTCAATTATTTTGCTCCAATTATTATTTTTCAACCATAATGAGCCACATTAATCTTGTACCATCTTATTAAATCCCAGGAAGGTTCCCTGCTTCAAATAATTCAGAAGGCAAAAATGCATTAATATCTGCTGCCTGAACTGTATCATGATTAAAATATTAATTAGGAGATTATTGGTGGAACACCAATTCTTTTTTAATAATTATGGATTAATAGACTAATAATTATTATTTCAAAATTAATTAAACATTTCAGTGATTAATATGTGACCTGGTATTTCAACTTATCATCACATGAAGTATGCACAGAAAAAGACACTGTGCTATAATCCTCGATGAAACACTTACCAACTTTATGATAAATAGATTAGACAGGAATAGTGGCAGACATGACTTCAGACAAATTGCACAGATGAACATAATATCACACCTTTTTGCTCTAAAGAAAAAAAGGGGAAGGGAAGTAGGAGTAAAAATAACCACACTTAATAAAAAAGAACTGTCCCTGAGTGTGGATCCTATATTCTAATTTTAAATATTAAGTGGATTTATTAAAAGTGAAAACCAAATAATTACAAGTAAGAAAGTGAATTCAAAATCCTTAGTTGCATTGCTGTTTTACAGTTTCATTTCTTTTAGTTGCAGGCAGCAATGTGATCAGTGTCAGTGTTGAACAAACTGCAGTTGGTTTACACACCGACACAGATTCCCAGAGCCAGAAGAGAAGCTGTGGACCACAAGCCACACTCAGAGAGGAGGAGGAGGACTGGAGGGTGGAGGGTGGAGGTGGGGGTTAGGGGTGAGAGGGGGGAGGGGGAGTTAGCACATGGTTATCAAGGTGTCAGCACCCCCTGCTGGCTTTGGCTGCTTAACTGGGACATCTGCCCTTTCATCAGACCCCCCCCCACTCACCTTCCAAAATCTTAAATGCCCACACTGCAGCACATATGCACAGAGCAACTTCATATCTGCTCTTTCTAACAGACTACACTGAGGTCCAAAAGGACTGGATCCTTCCTACATAAGGCAGGATTTATGTTCTCTGTGGTTTCCAAAATTAACATCTGAAATACAACCCCAAATTGTGCACTATTCTTATATTTGCCCCATGTAACACTAGAAAATACATTCAAGCCATTCTGAGGTGAAATGAAAAAAAAAAAAACATTCAAGGCTTTTAACTGTTTTCAAATGATCCACTCTTATTACACTGAAAAATGCTAAATCATTGACCACTAATGTTTCAAATGAGTAAGCAGCTAGTCACTTTAGGTAAATATCTTCATCAAAAACACTGCTTAATGTGTGGTTTTTCTATGTCATTTACGCATGAATCACAGACTGGCAGATGCAAGTGTAAACAAATGAATGGGTGCCTCCTCAAGAACACATTTAAACATTTTGGTCAAAGCTTAGACCATTTTGTTTCTGTATTCTCACATAAACAGTGATGTTTTCCCCCCATATAAAATTAACTTTTTCAATGCATGTATAAGTTATGAGTATATAAGTGACTTGAATGCAACTTGGAAAAGATCATATCAAAGATACGCTGTTTTTTAATGCACATTTCCAACACATTCATGCACAGTTCAGAATTATAATACGTGATATGCGGTTTTATGTTCCAATATGTTTCTAAAATCAGCACATCATATATGTCTCTCATAGATTGAATATGACTTCAGTGCGCTTATTTACAGTCAGACACAAAAATGTGTCATGAGCTGGAATACTAAATAACAGTATCATTGTAGTTTTCCAATTCTAGTCATGATTCGCTTTAACGTCACACCAGTCATTGTTTGGTGTGTTGGTCTAAGGTTTGTAAGACCGGTCTAGATGCTGTTCCGCTCCAACAGCAGTCTGACACGAGTTAGACAGAAGCATAAAAGTGGCCTGACTAGTATTAATCCACCACCTCCCACTTGGCTTCTGAGGAAAAAAAGCACTGTGTTTACATTTGAAGAAAAAAATGTCACCAGCTGAAGATTGCATTCAGTGACAACTGTGGACTAAAAGGGGATAAACATGTTCTGACATCTGTTGGTGAGGTTGTGGACTAAACAATGATAATAGCAGGGATTTTACAAAAGAAACACAAATGTTGCATTTGTGAACAGCTACTGTTTCACTTATATTCCTACCAAGTTATTTGCTGTGAAAATATGTGCGTCGCGTCACTATTTTTCTTGTGTTATGGGTAAAAAAAAAAAATAGATAATTAAATAAAGCATATTAACCATCAGTGATTGTAGCTATATACTCAAATAAAAATGAATTAACTGAATCAGTTTGCAACGATTGAAACATACCAAAGGTTTACCCTATAAGACCTAAATAGTGACCAAAAGTATTTACTGATCTAAAATGTTTAATAAAATTTCATTTCAACCACTAATCCTATCAATACACTTAAATAACTCAGGTTAAATGCAGTTTTTCATTATTGTTGGACATTCAGAGGCTCTGTAGTGAACGTGGAAACACTGTCATCTTCTGCAAACACTGATTCATCAGTAAAACCAGTATAGTTTGATAAAAGATACTGGTTGTAGATGCTTGTTTCTATCTTCAGTTTTTGATATATTTTGCCAAAAAAGGCAAGATTTCTTCAGTTTTAACTGTTCTGATATTGTAACCTTTGACTTTACCTGGAGCTTTTATGTACATCAACACAATCAATGCATGAAATATAGCAAAATATCACTGAATAGAAAGTAAAAAATAATAAATGACTTGATCAAAATAGATGCATGAAAAAATTATTTGGGAGTCGTCACAAAAATAGCTCTCGGACTTTACAACTTAAGTTGCTTTTTATCATTTTCAACATGAAACACTAGTTGACTACTCAGAAATTTTAAGACATCTGCTGGAGCCTCTTGTGTTTGTTTAGAGGAAATGGCATCTAGACACTGAAACATGGAAATCATCTCAAAAGGACACTGGTGATGCACATTAATTTACATACTAACACTTTTACTTCCAAACTATCTGTAGACTGGGAAGATCCTTCAACACAGGAATATCAAGGTCTCAAATCAAAGCCAGGAATGTGAAAACAAAGGCAGCGACAGCACATTACCCAGCATCCCCATCTCCCATGTGGAGGTATGAGAGAAGGGTGACACTACAGGGGGCTCTGGGTCTTGTCGTTAGCCAGGAACGGGCCTCTCTCTTTGGGTTATCAGCCTTCTCCTGTGACCCCCCGGTGGAGCAGCAGGGCTGTTCTGTTGTTTCATTATCACAGAGGTTCACGTAGCACAGAGAGGCGCCATCATTATCCATCAGGCTTAATGAGACTATCTTGCTGCCGTAAAGGTCAGGCAATTACTGTTGGTGCAGTTTTCAGCCTGGAGACGCAAAGAGGTTGGAGAGGGATGGAGGCGAAATACATAGTACACAAATACACACATGGAGGCTGCAAGTTTGGTATGCATGTATGAATGTGTGATGAAAACAATGTATCTCAATTTGAACAGTTAGAAAATAAGCCACTAGCGGGATGTGCCACAAATAAGTAAAAAAAAAAAATTGCATTTTTTCCAAAGCTCAACCACAACAAGACGGTTTCTTTTCTAGTATTCAGTCCTGATTTAAGGATGGGTGTCAGACGAACCCATGTCCTGGTAAAACAGCAGGTGACATTTCAGTCCTCTGGATCATGGGGAGTATATGACAAGCCTGTAATTGGATCAGGCATTGGACCTTTGACCTGTGGCATATGACATCACCAGGGGTTGTGTATGTGTGTGTTCTGCACTAGTCTTACTAGAAGGGTAATTGTTTTAAACTTATACGTTAAATGATTGACAGCGTGCACTAACAGAACTATTCGTTAATATATTGATAGACACTGTGGAGATTTAGTTCTTAGATGGGTTTGTGGGATTAATGCTTATCAATATTATGTGTTTTACATCTGATCGCAGCTCCACTTTACAACACAACCAGCATTTGCACGTATTTACTACACTGAATATGTAACTTTATATCCCTACTAGAAAAATAAGATCTCTCAGTTTTGCTCTGTACAATAACAGTAGAAAGAATCATTCCTTTCTCTTTTATGTCATGTGATGTAGAACAGCTACAAATAATTTAACTTCAACAAACGTCTCCAGTTATGACAAGGTAACTCTAGAAAAAGGTTGAAAAAAAAAAATAGCACCTATCCTTCGTTTTACCTCATCCCGAGGAGCGCTACCTTGCATCAAGTGCCACAGGCGATCCTGGGACAGGTTTATGCTCCTTTCGCACAGAGTTTGAGCCACCGGTTACAGTGTTTTAACTGCTGGATTAATGGGGTGGCAAGAGGGGCCATAAATTGATAATATAACCGCTGAACATACTTGCCAGGACAATTAAGATAATACAACTGGAAATAGAGGCCCCATGAATCGCCATGGTAAAGAGCAATGGCTGCCTTACAATGATGCGCGCCCTTGAGGCCTTTGGCTGGAAATTGCTGCCTGTGTTCCTCCAGATATGAGAGGCAATAAAGTGCTAAGAATCACACATGATGACTAGAGAGTAAAGACACACATTTTGAAGATAGGTACAATGTTAATATTGTTTATGCGGTTTGCTGCATAAGCTCGCAGATACTAGTATCTAAAGCTTCATTTGCCACAGTTTTTAGCGTTATTAAAATAAATAACTAACAGGAGTCATGCATCCATGTCAGAAAACATAAGGAGTTGAAAGAAAATGTCTCTTTTACCTTCCCCGGAGTAATTTGTCCTATCCAAACACTGTCTACAGGCATATCCATAGTTTATTACATGGGGGCTTGACATTTCAAATACTATTACAGTGAGTAGAGTGTCCAAAGGTCAATGGTCTTATCTGTCATTAACTATGTGGCTGTATTGCTGAGATGGAGAGCTTGTGCGCTGAATGATCCGAGAACAATTTGCTTAATACCTCCCTCATCTCAATTCAGGCTGTTTTCAGCGTTCAGCTTTGAAATACACAATAGTTCTTGACAAACCAATGTGAAGTAAAGTGCTGAGTGCCCGCCCACTGCCCTCTCTGAATGCAATAATGAGTGGTTTCGATGGCGTCATTATTAATATTTACTCAAATTAAACCTAAAAAAGGAATGGGCTACACCTTAATCATATAAAGTGACACAGCTTGCGAAGATTAGGAGGCCGATTTGATTCCATCCTCCAGGATCGTTACTCAACATCTGTAAAGGATGGCCATGTTTTCCTTCCTGCCCCTGTCTCCGTCGACCACCATCCCACTGCATAATGAGCGTGCGGCGACAACTGGGTAACAAAAACAAAGGCGTAATAAGAGAGTGAAAAATGATGCGGAGCGGTTGTAATGAAGATGAAAAGACTTGCTCTGATGCCTAATGAAGATACATGCCCGTATTTCTCTGCCACAATACTAATTACGAGCTGGGTTTCCATTAATAGCTCATGAAATATTAAGTTCCATTAGCTAATAAAAGCAGACTGCAAAAACTAACGCAGGCTCACTGGAGCATTCTGAGGCAGGTAAAGAGATACAGTGCAGGGTCTACATTTTATAGCTAAGAGCAGGAATGATGAAATGTGCCTCTTCATTATTACAACTTAACTCTTATCGAGACCAAGCCAGAGCTGCTCATTTCCCGGCTTATTGCAAAAACATAAATTTGTCACATTTGAGTTAACAATGTTTTTTTATGTAAGGGTTTTACTGCTACTGTACATGCAGGAGCAGGGTAGTTATTCTGAGGTAGTTTCCATTTATTTTGCTCTAATCCACCCTCGCCTCCTTGTGTTACATGAACTTACGGCAAGAAACGGAATACACTGTAACCCAGAAACTTTTTTTTTCACAATATATGTATTAGTCATTGAATCTCTTAGAATTCACTATTCATCATTTTTCTTGAATCAAATTCATCAAGTTATTACAAACTGAAAATACAACAAGAGCTAACATAAAATTCAAATTAAAACACACCAAAAACTGTTGATGATGATACATGTTTAAAGTTTTAAAATAAATAGTTATGCGTGAATGAATGAGAAGTAAACGACAAAACCATGAATTGAAGTCATTCACCAGCTTATTCGTTTGACTAAAGCCAGACTGAAGTACTTGGAAATGCTTTCCAGTCTCTCTTTCTCTTTTTTCTTTTAACAATATCTTAATTAAGTCATCTCTTTTTAAATAAATAGACCCATATATGACACAGATAAAATGGTGTTATATATTTTTTTAGGAATCCAAGAAGGAATAAGAAGAGAATTAGAGAATTAATCATTAATGGTTGGCCAGTAATGATCCTGGGGCTTGGCGTTATTGGTAAATTATAATAAATGATCATAAAGCCTGGCCCTTCTTGGGCCTTCAGCTCCAAGGCCCCTACAAATGAGAGCGGAAAGACCCGTACTCAGTGAGTATGGGCAGCCCTGCCAAGTGCCCGATTGATTTTCTTATTTTCGTGCTGTCGGCCTGGCTCTGAGGAATGAGTTTTAATTCTGGCTGTGCATGATTAAGTCTGCTTGTGCTTAACGCCAGGCTATTGGACTGGAAAAGTGGATGCAGTAGGAAAAGGAGGAAAGAGAGCGAGGGCTGTGATAGTGTGAGGTATGTGCAATTATCTGGTGTAGGTTTGCTTTAGAAAGATGTTTGTATCTTAATGGGTGTCTCTATGTGTTTGTGTGTGTGTGTGTATATATATATGTGTGTGTGTATGTGTGTGTGCTTGTTGGTGGTGGTGGGAGTTGCGGTTGTTCCGAGGGCCTGAATGGCACCTGTCAGGCTCTTGATTAACGAGGCCCTCTGCCCTTCAATTCCCCAGCCTGTCACTCAGGGAGGACGCATTAATCTTCATCGCCCGCTTGTCAGGTCAGGGCCGGTCCAAGACACCCACCAGTGTGTGTCCTTATGTTTGTGCGTTTAATGTGTGTCTGTGCGTGTTCTGATGCTGGTTGCCAGTGTTTTTATATCTGTAAGTGCATGTATGTGTCCTTGTTCGTGTGTGATATTAAAGGCATGTGTGTGTGTTTGAGTGGATGTGTAAAACTGCCTGGGTGGAGGAGGAAAATGCAAGTGGGGGAGGTGTTTGGACGGAGTTGAGCCGAGCAATATCAGGCTGGACATAAGTACAAGGACGTGACCCTCCCTGCAAAAATGTCAGGAATTTAAAAGCACTAAAATGCTAAAAATGTTTAAGATTAATACTGGGCCCTTTAACGGTGTGCATTTGCATAATTTATTAAGAGTGTGTGCACCATTCCCTTGTGTGAGAGGTGAGAAGAAAGGCTGAGGTGATGGGGGTAGGATGCTCATGTGTTTGTGTATATGCAAGTGTGTGAGGAGACAGATGGAGAGTAGGGTGTCACTGCTGCCAGCCGCCATTCGCACTCATCCAACCTCACCCCACCCTTGAACCCTCAACACGATCTATCCAACCAATCAGGCAAACCCAGCCGCACAAGAGCCAGCCAATCGAAGAGCGAGCAGTTCAATTAGAATATAATAAAGGGACATTCATCATTCAATTAAGCATCTGTCACCCAGTCACAAAAGGAGGAAAAAACTTCGAAGATGCAGAGAGATTGTAAGGGTGGGGAGAGAATAAAGAAAAGGAAGCAGAAGCAGAAACAACGAAAGAGAGAAAAAGATTGATAGAGAGTAAACAGTAACAACGAGAAAGAGTGAGAGAAGAATGTAGAGGGAACGGAGAGAGAGAAAACAAGGCGTGGAGAAAAATATTCATAATGTTAATTACAGTGCCATCACAGTGACATTGTTATGACTAACAGCCAGCACTGCTCTGCTGTAATGAGGAGCAGAAAAAATAATCAGGACATCAGAGACACATCAGGACGATTATGTGTTTCTGCGTGAGTTATCATAAAAACTTTTGCCATCAACAATTTCACAGGAGTTTGTTGTAATCATCCCCCCAATGCTTATATTATTCTCATAACTTTCTGCAATTTCTCAGGGAAAATCTGGGACTTAATGCAGCGCGTATATTCTTGTCTGGAAAAGTATAGTTTCTGACAATGATCGTAAATGCAACTTAGCAGGTTTTAAAACAGTGTCACACCGATTTTGACATCCTGGTATATGTACAGTGATCAAAACAACTGGAAGCCACAATGCAGCAGCCACTGGTTCTGTTTATGTTTGATTAAATGAAGACCATGTTTGGGACATACTCAGGGTATCTCCACTCTTGTAAATTCCGGTTCTGTTTGTGTTCTCCTTGATTTTAGAAAAAAGTAAACATGTTGCAAAAGTCTGAAACCTTTAGCTGTGTTTACTTTGGCACTGCCTTCCTGATTTGTAGCGTGAGCAGATTTACCTTTAAGCTAAATCCACTGGTGATCAGAGTGCACAGACCAGACAAAGCCCACAGTCTTATTTAGTGCTAGTGTGGATTGTTCTTGGTAATTAAACGCATGTCAAAATGAGTGTCGTAATAAATTATTGATATTAAACTGATGCGCACAACCTCATTAATATCAGTTGATTCATTTTGCTTGTGTAACCCCACATGAGTAAATGTTTAAGCCTTTCAGGTCATTTTACTTTGACTTTTCCTGATTATATCCACATATGGAATCCATATGTTTTGAACAACATACATGACATCTAGATGCACACGCTTACGCCAAAACAGATTAAAAATTAAACATTAAACGCTGAATATAACATGTAGATAACAGACCTGATGTAGGTTTGAGTACACCCTTGTCATAAAGATACCCACTTGCTTTAAGCGCACTCATCACATTGTCTTTTCCTTGTCTCCTTCTACATCTCACAGCTTCTCTCGTGCCAGCTGTCTCGAAACCCCTGTGGTCCTCTTTCCCTCACCCCCCTCCTCTAATTCCTTCTCCTCTGTATCTTCCTCACCAAAGTCCCCAACCAAGCACGAAAATGATCCCTAGTAAATAATATATCAAGATAAATGATAATTGCTGCAATTTTTTGTGTGTCACTTAATGAGGGCCATAAATTAGCAATGACTATGGCTGACAGTGTTTGTCTGAACACACGCGATGCAAACGCACCTTAGCGCTGCTCCGTTGCACTTCTTTTGTTTTATTAAAATACTGACTTATCACAGACATTGTTTTATTTTATTTAAGCTTTACTTCACTAAATGCCTGGGAATTTTTTTACTTTATGTTGCAGTTTTATTAAAAAAAAAAAAAAAATTATTAAAAGAAAAACAAAAATCCAAACACATGCACACCCCGTACAGTAATTGTCGTTGGGTTGTGGCGAGTGCCCATGTTTGAGCCTAGTTTGAGTCCCTCAGTCCCTGTCAGACATCAAACGGGGTGCCTTGGCCACAGATCGCACATGTCAGCATCCCATGAGACCGCCTGATTGAAACCTGGCAACAGGACCTAACAGCTGCTTCAAACAAAAGACATCTGCATATTTCAGATTTGTTTTTCATAAATTAACACTCCAACCTGCCAAAAATCTGGGCAAGGGAGTCTATTGACTTGTGTATAATTAGATAAAGTTTACAAGCTTTGAAAGTTGGAAATTAGCATGAGGTAAAGGGGCACCCACCGGGAATGGGAACCCAGCTTAGAGGCACATTTAAACATACTTTTTCTTATTTTTATTTTAGGATAGGGATGTGGAAAGGTACAAAGTGCAAGGTAAACTGTAATGAAACTTGAAAACATACAAACATCCAGCTCTTGTGGTGACAAAAGGTACTGTGTCAGTATCTGCAGATGTTGATACAAAGCTGTTTTTATTCTTTACAGGCACAACGTTCGATCCAGTGACAACTATTTTGTGCAAGTGTGTACCTGTGCCCCTGTTTACCTTTGATAGGACCCCATGTTTTGCTTTTATAGGGGTCAAATGGCAAGATGTTCCACTTGTAAAAATCCTTTCAATTATTCAGTGAAGCCAAGTCTTCCCTTCATCTCCCACTTGCCTCATGGTGTGTTTGGGGACAACAGGGAAAAAGGAGAGTGGACTAAAAGGAGGTATGGAGCTAACAAGAAGCAGAGGGATGGATGGATGGACGGATGGCTGGATAGATGGGTGGGAACGGATGTCTCCTCAAAAGCATTGCTTCCTAATTACTAGCTCATTTAGATCAGCAACCACAGTTATAAATAACCCAACAGCTGGCACGATGGAAACAGACAACACCAAACACGGAAACGTAGCACAATATCGCAGTCAGCTGAAATAAACGCCGGAATGCTAATGGTGTTTGTGGTGTACAGAAAGTATCTGATGTGTCTTTGCTTGGGTGTGCTGTTTACAATCCGAAAACCCTCAAATGGCTCCATGGTAAGTTAAGATATAAACTTCGTGCTTCGTTTTGAAACTCCACGTCCGTTTTTGTGAATATAAATTGGATCTTTATAATGCGACCATATTGCATAAAGTACATCTAATAAAAAACAAAACAAAAAATACATGTTAAAAGCAGGTTCACAGCTTTTCATGGTCATCAGATAGGACTCTTTTGGATGTTCAGAAGCTCCAGAGTGAATATAGAAATTCCATCATCTTTTGCAACATCGATTCACCTGTAAAACTCACGTAGTTTGACCAAAAACGGTGGCTATAGATGCTTGTTTTTATGTTCAGTTAATGCATTTTACTGTTTATCTCTATGATATGAAAACATTTAAATTCACTCAGTTTTAATGAATATCTACATGACCAGTAAGTTAAATACGAGGAAAATACCTGAGTCTTACTGAAAAATGCAAAATACAGAGGATAATATAATAATGAATGGTAAGAAATCACCAAGGGTAAGGGTAAATGTAGGCTGAAATCCCAATAAAAATAAGGATTTAATTACATTTTCCATTAGGTTACAAATTTTATGTCTGCACTTTGCTTATTTAGTTTTGCTCCAGCTTGATTTTTTTTTTTTTTTTTTTGTGGCATACAATTTATTTTCATTTCCAGTGTTACTACTTGAGAATAAATTATAGGATTGACTTACTCAAAAATAGCAGTCAACCGATATGTTTTTTAAGGCTGATACCGATGCTGATTTTTTACAATTTGGACAGCAGATGACCGATATCTACAGCTGATTTTTGAGGCTGATATTTAAGGCTGATTTTTTTTTCTTTCTAAAGGACATTGACCATAAAATACAATTGAAACACTGAGATAATTAAGATTTTTATTCAGCAATATAAATGAAATGATTAATCCATGTACACATAGTACTATTTTAACATTTAATGAACTTTCAGTGCTGCCCACACAGGTGCCTGATCAAATATCTTACATTTTTCCGACTGATCAAATATCGGCTTTCAAAAAAAAAAAAAAAAAATTAAGGCCGATGGCTGATATTGAAAAAAAATCTATATATTGGCCTGATATATCGCCTGGCCGGTATATCAGTCTACATCTACTCAGTAATATAAAATTGGAAAAGAAACATCAGTATTTTTCCCCTTTAAAGCAAGGTTAATAATCTAATCTTGGCTTAAAAGTAAATCCATACAACATAAATGTTACGGTGGCTGAATCTGTTATCATTATTTTGGTTCATTATACATTTATCCTTATAACTCACACACAGAAAACACCAGGATGACCAAAAAGAGTGTTAAAATGTCTCATCTGTCTATCCCTAAGGCCAAGCAGAACCTTCTGAACTTTACTACATTAGAGGCAAAACTCGCATGAATGAAAGCTGTTTCTCTGTTAAGTGATTATACAGACAACTTGGGAGTGATATAATTACCTCTAACATGGCAACCCTAGTGGTAGAGCTTGTGGAGGTGATAATATATGGTAATTATAGTTTCTAGGGCTGAACAATCTGGAAAGAATGTATTTAAGATAAAAGCTTGAAAACAACCCCGGCAGCGGTTTTTACATGTACGGCATGGTGTTTGCACTGAAAAGGAAGACAATGGCTGTAAACATTTAAGAAATGGTAATGAGATAAATGCTGTATCCCTTCTGGAGTACACATGTATTTTGGTTCACATGAAGTGTAACAGCCCTCATAAGGAAGGATTTAGCAATGAAAAGATTAGAATCTTCATCCCCTGAACATGATTAAATGCCGCTAGTTTCAAGGTTCATTGTGATTAAACGTTTACTGATATTTTGCCATTGAGGGGAATTTAAAATCATAAATACCTCATTATTTTAGCCTTTTAGCCCAAAAATACTGTAAAGTGTCTGAAATTTAAGAGCCTCACTCCTCAAAAAAGCAATAATGTCTCCAATGAATACCATAAATTAATGGATTCATCAAATGATTATGATTTTCCACTTAGTTAAAGGTAAATAAAATGTTTTCTTGGTAAATTAACGTTATCTGCTTTGTAGCCAGTGGTGGGTTTGTCATATCTTTGTCTCTGCTACACCAACGTTCACAGACGAAACACAACTCTCTGTATGAACTATGTGCACATCGAGGGAACATCGGTTTTCAAAAGGTATTCATTCAGTCGGAGTTCTTTCACAACCAGCCTGTGATACAGCGGATCTGCTTTGGTCGTTGTCTTTTGACTGACGTTTTGGCAGCAGATGACGGCTCTTCAGTTTGAGACGATGAGACCAAAACACTGTAGCTCTCTGTTACCAAACAATGGGCTGGTTTCTGTTTCAGCAAAGTGAAACACCAGAGCGAGAAAGGTGATCTTCATGTCCCAGAACACATTCACAGAAATGAAAAATCTGACTGGCGAAGGAGTTTTCCATCCTAATATCAAAGATACTGAATATTGCCATATTTAATATTTGAACTCGGATGTGTCATGTGTTGGCAAGCATGAATGAACACCTACATAGAACAATGAGAAATGAGAGCGGATGCATGGGATCAAGTTATCACTGTTCTGTATTCATCTCCGTCCTTGGTTTTTTCTTGCTCAGGTTTGCCACTATTCAGATGCTGAAAAGCCTCTTGAGTCTATTAAAATCAACTTTGGGTTGAAGTCATCGCTCTCATAGCTGATGCAGTTTAGCTAATTTCTACACGTCTAACCCAGAGTGATGGAAGGGCTCTGGGAATAGGAGATGTTAAGGGTGGGTGTTCCCCCCTGTTGTAGGAAACTCCGGTGAAGGGTGTTCACCATATGCTCTGAGGGAAAAGGGCTCGGGGATAAAAGTGAGCGTGGCAGCGACGGGCCCTCCATCAGTGTGTTCAAAGCTTCCATATGAAAATGACTGTGTACAAGACTTCTACTGAGGCCAAATTTAGATCAAAGCGAACCCCAGGCAGGAGGGGAGAAGAAGGAGGAGGGGGGCGGAGTTGGTTTGGAGCAGACTGGGAGTTGTGCATGAAATGGAAGTTTGTGCAATGTGATGAGCAAATCTGTATCTGCCTGGGAATGTTAATAATAAGTGAGGAAATTTGTCAATTTATTTTTCCCCTTTACACTGGAGATGTCAATACCAAATTGGAGCTGTTAGCTGGTGATGGGACTTCCAGCCGAGTGAAATGAAGTTGTGTCTTTTCCAGGGCACCAGAGGAAACTGACTTCCTTGTTGGAAGGCGCCTCGCTGTACAACGTTTAGAGAAGTGGATCTGTAGCACTGGGTGCAAATTAGCTTTTGATGTTCTAAGTTAGAGAATTTTTTGCCAAAATTTCTCTCTTGCTTTAAAAGCGGGAAAAATGATGACAAATTTGAGGCTCTCATTCAGTTTTCTGAAAGTTTTCACAGCTGCCACTAAGCGCTTACCATGTCTGTACTGTACTTGTCAATCAATCAACTTGCCTGAACTGCAGTGAAATAAGAAAGCTGTTCTATAATCGGCCTGATTGTGAATTTTCAAATGGGCTGTGAAGACCACCTACATAACGACATGAAACACTTCCTGCTCTTTTTACCTGACAACAGCATGATCAAGCATGGCCAAAGCACATGCACCTATTGAAATATTACTGATTCCTTGCTTTAAAAAAAAAAAGTGGCATTAACAAAAAATGGGATACTTGGGATCTTACTGGTTGAACTGATGTGAAATGTGAGATGCTCATTGGACTACACGACTTGAATTAGGATGGCACAAAATACCATATCAGTAGCATCACCGCAATGTGGACTTTGTGATTTCAGGACCATTTTTTGACGATGTAATTCAGATATGTAATGTTACAACCTTTGCCTAGTTTTCATTTTCAAACACTACTACTGACGAAAGAAAACTATCTGGTTTAACCTGATTTAAAGGTTCTAGAAGTTTGTTACTTGAGCAAAAAGAGTCATTTTCAAGCATATTTTAATGGTTATTTTAATGGGGGTTTTTTTCAATGCAGATTAATTCGGATGCAAAATAATCCTCATTATTCTAGAATAATGAATTCTTTCCAAATAAAGCTTTTTAAGTCATCTGCTGAAATTCAGAGTTTTTATATTACAGACATAAAAAAATATTACAATGACCGTTTTTTCCAATATTGTGCAGCTGCAATTCAAACATTTTTTCCATCCCTTTAACTTCTTTCCTTAATCTAACACGCCCCCTCCCCTTCATCCTCCTCCTCCTTGCTCCTCCCTCCTCTTCTCCTTGCTTCCTGACTCTCCAGAGAGGAGGTCACATGCTGCAGACCTGCTCTGTGCCATCTGGCTGACTTCCTGTCATCCTTACCCCAGGAGACGGTGACTCTGCAGGCTATTCGACTGGAGAAACCCCCCCTCTCTCTACTTTCTCCTCTTTCTCCGGGCCCCTGCACACCTGAGCAGAAAGGGTGAGAAAAACATACAGGGAGGAAAAGCCAAAGCAGAAGAAAAGCGTAAGAAAGGATAGAAAATAAGCAGGAGAAATGGGGGGAAATTAGAAAATTCTTAATGCTGCCAGTATAGAAAAAGTCACTGCAAACTGATTAATCACCATGTGGTTTGGGAGGAAAAAGAATTGGTCAGATGCCATGATAATGAAAAATCAAATTTCAGCACAACCACAATGCTGAAGGGCACTTTTTATGTTATTTTATATGTTTGAATATCAGAAATTATGAGAAAGAGCAGCTCTCCACTTTTCCTTTAATCAGAGACGATTTGTATATAAAGTCAGGATTTTTTTTTTTTTTTTCAGCCTGACATATGATATAAAAATTTGGAAACATCATTAGAAGAACTGCAAGTGAATTTCCAACAAGGGCAACATAGAGCACTTTGTTCTCCACCTTTTTACCTTATTCTCACACATCTCAGTCTAACAGGAGAACATTAGAATTGGTTAAAAGCGCATTCAAGCCAGATTCATCTTAATGTCACACCCATGGTCTTGCATATTCATATAAATATAACATGACTACCGCTCACGTCTGAATTTATTGGTTTTCCTCCTCTGCAAATTAGGGGACTCCAATTGATGAATATTTTAGCACATGTGCACTCTGCGGGACATTTATCATCAGCTTTGCTATTATAAACAGAATAAATGAGCAGTCAAAGTAGGCTGCTGCCACAGTGTTCTGCACGGCGCACCGCCCGCCTGCACCCACTCACTTTCTCCATCCACGGCTGCTGCTGTTTCTTAATTCAGGAAAATGGCTTCCTCTTTGGCATCCCGTTCACATGTTACCTGTCTATCGATAAGTGTATTGCCGAATTATCGTTAAAGCCTCAGAGAACGCGACAGAAAGGTCTTGCACTTAAACTGTAACACCTCAAGCACAGCTGCAGTTAAAGAAAGCCATTGAATCTATGTTAAGTGAAGCCCTAAGGGGGTCGAGACAGAGGTTAATTGGATAGACTAAAATTATGTTATTTCATTACAGATATTAAGTTTTGGAGGTTAGCCTAATAAAATGGATGAAGAATTTAAGATAAAAGGTATCGGTTATGTCTAAGGGTGTTTTTTTCTTTCTTTCTTTCTTTCTTTTTCTTTTCTTTTTTTTTTAACCAATCCTTGTTGCTAAGCTAATCAGTGCAATCTGTCTGACTCATGAACATCTGTCAATCATTGCTTGATAACTTTCTCTTTGGGTCTTCTGTGACTTAAGTTTTTATAGGACCTCCTCTGACAAGTTTAATAACTGCAACTGTGACTCTATCAACAGAAAAGTAACTTAGCCGTGCGTTCTCTAATAAGGTGACACTTTTCTGACTATTGACAGCAGCTCCTATGATCCCCTGGTCCTTCTGTTCAATTGTAATCCCAGGTGGTGAAAGTTAGAATCCAATCATCTATGTTTGCTGATAAAGAAAAATGGAAAAGCAAATCTAAATCAAGATAAGTTTTGAAAGAATGCTTTGATGTCCTCCTCTTCATCTTAGCCATCCGCTGCTGGTGGAGATGCTGGACACCCTTTAGCACTTCCTTTCACCCACGTGACCAACGGACCTGCTGGGATTCTCTTAAATAGGCGCCAAAGCACCTTAGGCTGCATCTTACCATTGCTGAAGCCCACTGATCTGACACTGTAGAACCAGGCATTGTTTCAAATGCTTTCATTCACAGTCCCAGCCATTGGCAGACACTGTGAAATGGGTGAAATCCCAGCCTGGTGAAGCTGGCACAGAAGCCCAGTATCCTGGATCCCTTCCACTTCAGAGAGCTCTGCCACATGCTAACTGTCATCCGTGAGGCACTGCAAGCCCAAAGGGGAGTCTGGCAGAACGGGTGGGGTGTGAGGGCTGAGTGGTGCAGTGAGGGTGGTATAAAGATTGGATACATCCCTCACATACAAACATGGAAGACACTTGGCCTCCTTTGAGATCCAGCACCAGAGGCCATCAGAGGTGATTATTATTTATGCAGACACTATTCTGAGTTAGGCTTATTCTCCTGTGTTTTTCTCACCTGGCATCAGCCCAATATGAACCATCGCTGGGATCTACAGCAATGATGAAACCCCCTCCCTTCGTCTGCCTCTTCCATGAACACACACAACACACTAGAGCACACACACACGCACCTTCTACGCCTGGTAGATCCCCTGGCATCTTTGCTCCTCCTTCATAAACACTAGCAGCTGCTTGGGCAATTAGCCATTAGCTCTTTACTTTTTACTATAATACCCAATCCTCAGAAATCTCCACAATTAGCTCCTTAATTGCTTCTAAACAACCCAGGCGTAACCAATAAATAGAAGAAGGCAGTAGATAGTTTGGTGAAGGGAGAGGCTTCTGTTGGGAAAGAATCAACCCAGCTTGAAGAATCCAGGCTGTTCTTCTTCTCTCCTCCCATTGCAGCCATTGGCAATTTTTTTCCACATTTTTTTTCACTTGGCTTGAAAAGGCTTTCAGAAAAGGAGAAAAAGAGGAAGGGGTAAAACACAAGGCAGCAAGGAACTGATGCCTCATATTCAAATTGAAGCTGACACATCCGTGCCCTTTATTCTGTGGTCTAACTATCATTTCTGAGAAAGGCTAACATTCACTGTGACAGAGGGTGTTATGGTGACTTTTAGATGGGCAGGAGACGGCGCCCCCCAGGCATAGATTTGCGTGGCAGCGTGATATGACACAGCTCGCTTGACAGAGCATTGGGGATACCCCCAAGATTAGCTGAATGCATTAAAGGAAGGCATGAAATGTAGCTAACTGTTGATTAAATCACTGTTATATCCATACTGGCGGTTCCAGTTAACCTCTTTAACAATGACAACAGCTATGACACTAAACGTGACATGGCCCGTTGGCCTAAATGCTGCTGCGCTGTGCGTACTGCGTCATGACAAACACGTCAATATGAGCAATTCAATGGATGAATAAATGAACAATTAAAGGAACCTCATTGATAAAAAAAAAAAAGGGTTAGTTTATGTTAATTTCCCTTAATATTTAAGTCATATATTAAACACAACTGAACAGTTCTTTGTAATGGATAGTTTGGTGTATTTTTATTGTAGTAAAATTTTAATAAAAAATACATGCATGCATTGGTGTAACCAGAGCTGGATTATATGGACAAAAATTAACACTGTTTTAAAATTCCTTTTTTCCATTGTCAGGGATAATTTAAAAATTCAATTAATTGTTTTCTGTCTATGTGAATTGAAGACAAAACACGAGTCAAACATATTCTACCTTTAATAACACTACATGCTATGTACAACTAGAGAAACACATTCATAATTCACATTTTACAAGAAGCAAACGGATCATATTTGTATGTTTATTGAGCAGGAAAGCTCTCCACAGGAATAATAACTATTTTATGATACAAACATTTTTTCATGGTTTTCAGGGAGCAAAACTTGTATTAATCAAATTAGTCTGATGTATTGCCCAGCCCTTGACAATACTCACAATTATAAGTTTAATAATTATAATTATTAATCACATCAATTGCACATATAAAATTGTGCTTTTAATTTATTCACCAATATTAAATGTATTTACACTTGATTATACACAGAATGGTATATCTCCCACAATCCTATTCATGCTAAAGTGAAAAAAAAATATTATATTCCACAGTGAGTATAATTTTCAAATAGCTTTTTAAGGCCGTTTTTTTAATTTTTTATTTTTGTACAACTGTTTATTTACTGAGGCTTAAAAAAAACAGTTTATAAAACAGTTTATATCAAGCTGGAGGACATTAGGCAACACACAGTTTTTCTACATATTTAAACCACTGAAACAGAAATGTTTTTGACACACAAAATGAGAATAAGTTTGCCCAAAATGTCACATAGGTCGTAGTTTGACTTTGACTCCCATGCAGTAATCGTGAGCGGAGGCTAAATATCTGCTGATGTTCTGATGAAACATGAATCCTGCTTTAACCAGGGAAGTGGAAGGTTTGACTGCAGGTCGCTTGTTCATAACGGTTTCTGGCTTTCAATCAAAGAAACACAGCTGATTGGCTTCCCCATTTTGCTATATTGATAAACTGCTTCCAAATGAAAACAATCAAAGCAGAATCAAACGTAATCAACTATACTAATTCAATGCAGCTTGCATGAATGTGTGCAAGTGTGAGTGTGGGATGTACTATATTCTAGTCCAGTGTTTCCATGAAACATTGTCTACACAAAATCTGCCTGCATTCGGTCTATATGTTAAACTGCTCATATGGAACGCTATACTTCTTGCTTTCTCTCGCAGACACATTTTTATACACGTAAACACACACACACATACATGTTACCAAGGAGGTGTACAAGCACCATCTAGTGCTTTAGTCTGGAAATTGCTCTGCTGAATGTAAGAAATCTGTTGAAGGAATTCCCACTTTTGAGAATTCTCCTAACCAAACAAATGCATCCTGTCCTTATGAAAGCAAAACACACAATAATTACTCACTTAATGCTTTACTTAATTGATCTCTGACTGTCCTCTAACCCATCTCTGACATCTCAGGTGCAATACCTTTCACTATTTCACAAGGTCACAATAATATACACATTTAGAAACAATGCACTATCTTTAAGTAACTGGGAAAAAAAATATTTTAGCTCCTTAACCTCTTTCTGAGAGCTTGATTTTCTTCACAACAAAGATGACATGTCATTCTTTCCAGATAAATATAGTTCATCCTCAGTCATGATGGAAACTTTGAATACTGTGTATGTGTGTGTACGTGCAGCAACATTTATCATGTACCTTGCTTCCTCTGCTTTCACAGATAAGAGGCTTATGATGGCAGAAACATGGACTAGTTTCAGCAACACAAAGGCTTATCTAGAATCACTGACATTGATGTCACTAACCTGTTACTGCTAAAGCAATTATTCATTGCACTAAGACATAAGTATGCAAAAGCAAAATTTCTGAAAGTTCACTCTGTTAGAAGCCAAAGGCACTGCTGGGATTTAGCTAAGCCCAAAAACAGAAGAAGACAGAAAATAAAAAAAACACACTCAAGAACAAATTTCAAAATACCAATGTCATTTATTACTATTACATACACATATTGCAATTTTATCTGACAAGTAAATATTTATGATGTATATAAGACGCAAGTATAATCCCTCACAATAATGGGAACCTCTAGAGAAAACATGTTCAAGATTTATATCATTTTATATCAAGATGGAGCAAATATTACAGAAATGTGTCAAAATCAAGACAAATCCCAGTTAAATAAGAGCTAAGTTTGAAATAGGTCCAGTACATCAAAAAATAGTATGATGGGTCGATACAGAAACTGTTCTGGTGCTAGATGTTAAAGTTGATAAATGTGTTTTAATTAGAAGCAACAGTTGAAGAGAGCTTCACATGCAGTCAGAGACACCCAAGTTTACTCCCTAACACTAAAACAAAAGATAAGAGGCTGACCCATCAGCCACCTTTATTCAACAAAATCTAATGCATACTTAGCTTAAGTGCAGTTTATTAATAGTTTGTTTAAACTTTGACCTTATGACTCTGGAGCAGTTTTCACAAAGACAAGTTTGAGTCTTGTCTTGAACCTGTGATGTCACACCAAGAACCTGATTATTAAATGTAGTTAAACTGGAGCAAATTTTAAAAATACATTACATTTGGGCTACTCTAACCTAACAAAGAACAATTACTACTAAAATGAAACTGATTGAGTGACAAAAGTCTTTGCAACTTAATTTTGCACCCAATCCTGGTGTGCTGTTAGCCTAAATAGTCACTTGTTGCATTTTTCCCTACAAACACAATAGCATATAATATAAAGACAAAACAAATTTATGAAAATGTGATGGATTCAATTGACAGTAGACCTGCCATTCACACAAACAACAACCTTCACCCCTAGCACCAAACAAGGCAGCTTTAGGCCCAGTGAAGCATGAAAACAATTATGGGATAAACATATGGATAGATTTGGTAGTATCGGCTCTCTGCCATAATATTTACTGTACTGTAACCAGTCAAGTCATGAGCAATACTAGCTCTGATCTCATTTCTGCTTTCCTGGTGTTTCCAGGCCAACTTTATAAGCCTATAAATACAGCTGGTGCCTTTAACAGTATTAAAAAGCACTGAGCTGACATGTTTGTGTCATTCATAAAAGGACACGCATTCATAAAATCCACACCTTCCAAGTCCGTCAGGTTCAGGAGGACTCTTTGCATTGCACAAGTTTATAAGGTGAAATACAATACCATAATACACTAAAATGAATGAGAGAATGGGTGATCATCTATGTGTAAAACTACACACCTTCAGATATCACTAAATATCTACTAAATGTATTTACTAAATTTGTTTTAACGTTATAAAATAGATTAATTCCACAATATAAAATTGTAATTTTTTGCCACTTGATTTAATTTACTGATAATCAAAGAAAAAATACTAAACAGCTACCAAAATCAACGAAATCCTTACAACTTTCGCTTGAGTTAAATGTCTGCTGCAAAAATCCTTCCTGGCACCCGTAGATCTGTGACGTCATACACAAAATGGCGGCTCTGTATGAATGAATGTGAAAGACACGAAAACAGAATTACACTTTGCGTAAACTAACTACCTGTGAAAATAGCATCTTGTACGACGAAGAAATGACAGAACTAACACCGACGAAGGTGTTGATAAAATAATGTACAGAGTAAGCAGTGTCGGTGCTGTTGTTGTGGTGAGTCATGTCAGAGCCGAAAACACAGAGTGTTGCTGCTCCGGAGTTCACAGAGTACTGGAAGAATGCGTCCAGACTATCCAACAGCAAAACAAAAGAGAAGAAAAAAACTAAACACACAGGAATTACATCCCCGCTCTCTACAGGTGAGGATACCGAAGAAAGGAGATCCCAAATGACAGATTTGGGGGGATAAAGCAGTTAACAGTTTCATTTACGGAAGGAAAGGAAGCAGAATTAATTTAACTATTCGTTTGTTAAAAAGGGGTTGGGTGTCTATAAGTTATACTTCTTCCCACTCCTTTTCGTGTGCAGAAAATTTTTGTTTGATCATGTTGTATGGCTCTTTGTTGTTTGATTCTATGTGCTCAAAATAAAACTACACTACTATTTACATAATCCTTAAAAACCGTAAAATTGTCTTTCCACAAACACCCTTGGCAAATTATTATGAACAAGTCGTTTTTGTTCTTTAGACACTATTCAGAGCCTTTTTAAACCAAAATAAACGTGTGTAAATATGATGTACTGTAATTATTTGAGTATTATAACTGTGATGATGGTTAGTATCTTGTCCTGACTATCTTGCACAGATTTTCAGAGCCCTAAGCGCAGCGGTGGCAGCAGGTTTCTTAGACTGAATAATGCAGATTCTCCAGGAGATGTGGAGCCTTCTCAAGATATCATCTGGGATTCAACATCTCCAACTCCAGCTAATACTGGTAATCAATGTGGCCCATGTATAATTAAACATAATGAATCATAATGATTTACATTATGAATAAAGTTATAGCTGGCATTACTTTTATTCTTACAGGGAATAGGTGTTCAAGAGTTGTGGAAATATCAGAAATTGTAAACCGTCTTGCTCCAAAGGTCAGTCACTGTTTTGTTGGAGGATACAGTTAAACTTTGCACTTAAAGTGGCATGTAGTCAGCGCAAAACAAATTCTGTCTGTGTAGAGTTTAGCTTATGGAGTCTGTATTTTCAAAGAAGTTACTCTGTTTTTGACCTTGTTTAACCTAAAGGATGAGGAGCCGGTGAGGACTGAATCTCCTCTGCTGCAGTGGCTTGGCGACAGTGCTGTCCCATGCACACCAGAGTTTCCAAAGTTAAGAGTAAGGAAGAGGTCCACACGGTGGGTATTGTGTTACTAAACCCAAATCAGTCAGTTCATTGGGGTTAGTCAGTTAGAATACATATAATAAGGCATCAATTAGTGTGTTATGCCATTCAGAGGTAGATGCAAACTCTTAATTTCAATGATTTGGATGGCTTTGTTCAGAGAAAAAAAATCATAAAAGCCCAAATTAATGATTGATTTGTCATATCCTATCTTTCAGAAACATACACTATATGCCAAAAAAAAAGCTATACAATTGCTAAACAAATGTATTATCTTCAGTATAGGGCACAAAAACAGTACTGACCACATGAATGGAAAAGTTTAGAATTCTATTTTGTTTTTCTCCTTTTTTTCCAACTACAGGCAAAATAGTGTAGAAGACCTGATGAAACTGGCCAGACAGTTTGATGAGAACATGCAGCAAGACAAGGAGGCATCAGAACAGCGCAACACAGCTGGCAGTAACCCCGATGAATGTGTAAACTCTTCTAAAACGGTACCAACTGACAAATCGCTCCTGAAAAATGTGAAAGAACAATGTTTGATGGATTCAGAGGAGGCAGAGCTGCATGCACTGTTTGACTGCTCTACTCAGAAGGTCAGCGGCAGGCTTAGTCAAGGCTCCTCTGTATCAACACGTTCAGAAGACATAAAAGAACAATCTGTGAGGTCAACACCAGTCAAACCCCAGCTGTCAGACATCCCTTCAGTTTCACAATGTCTTTCAACAACACATCCTGCTGAAGAAGGGTCAGCTGGCCTCGGCACAAATAAATGTGATGACCTTGACGATGACTGGGGAAACGACGATCTACTTAATGACTCATTATTGATTGCAATAAGTCAAAATGTTGAACAGCAACACAACACTGAAACCACTTTGCAGTCTAACACTATGTCTAACACTACTCAGTGTGCCTCTGCTAGCAAGCCTTCTGGGAATGCAAACCCTGCACCCAAGGTTTCAAACATGCACTTGAATCCAAGCTGTAGTACACTTCAGAAATTGTGTCCTAAACCAAAGACTACAAACCGAAGCACTTTCAAGTTAGGGCCGAATCCTCACTTACAGCCTCCAACAGGGGCAGCTAAAGAAGTTTCCAAATCCAATTTCACTGTAATACTATCTTCTAATCTCACAAATTCAGACCAGAAATCTGCTGCTGTAAAGACACCGCCTGACAAAGACTCTGCCCCTCAGCCTGACAAAATCAGTAATGATCAAGCATGTGGAGCTGCAGAATTTGCAAAAGATATTTCAGACAGCTTATGGGATGATGGTGATGATGCACTGCTGTACCAGGTATGTGATAGTGTGGAGAGGATCTCCAACAGCCAGCCACAGCAGACAAGCCCCAACAGCTGCCAAGAAAAACAAGACATAACTGTAGACAGACAGCAAAAAACCACAACGCCTTTGCCAATCAAACCCGCCTGGTCCATGAGCGCTAGTACCAGTGCTAACAGACAGTCACCACGTGCTTTTGTTCGATGCAACTCATTACCAGGAACAAGCTGTGAATCTGTGAACTACCAAGGATGGAACATTCCCATGAAAGGTTCCAGCAACAAATCAGGGACATCTCAAAGTCTCCCAGGAAGCCATGTGGCTCTGGGCTCATTTAGCCAGTTTGGGGATTCCTCTGGAACTTTCCAGCCTCCAAATGCTAATCCGGTTACGCAGCCTCATATAGTGACAGTCAGGCCACCACAAATCTCCAAGTCCCATTCTACAGCCTTCAAGAGAACTGTATCAGATTCTGCGGTTGTAAGCAACAAAGGTAAGGCTTTATTTATTATGATGATACCTCAAGCTTGGTGCAAGATTTATTTAAGATTATGTACTTTGTAACAGCCTGTAATTGGAGAACTTGATTTTAATGTTCCGAATCAGAAATACATCTTAACCACAGACCTTGCAAAGATGGCTTTCAGGGTTATTTTGTGGCAAATTAGATGGGACAGGTTTATTAATCCCCAATGGGGAAACTGTAGTCACCAGTCCAACTCATACAAAAAATGCCACACAAAGCCATGAAGAAGCATTTAAGTAATGATTAAAAGTTGAAAGGTGCTGGATCTACCACATCTAAAAGTGTTCAGGAAAAATCTTCTCAGTTCATCTCTTCTACTGAACTTAACCATAAGACTGGATACTGGAGTGAAAACTCACAAGTGAAACAGATGTTTCATGTTGTTCTTATAATCATCAGCAGTTCATTGCATGCACACATGAACAATTCTTCCCCAGAGCAAGTAAACACAACGCCATGGCTTTAATTTGTGATGCTGTCAGGGGTCCAAACCTCAGGAAGCTTCATTGCCAATGAGTTGCAGAATAATTCCTTTTTCTGGATATGGACTAATGTTTTTGGTGCTTTAACATCAAATTAGCTTCACCGTCGGCCTCCACTGTTTGTAGTTATAGAAACAAGTTTTTTTACGTTCACAAATTAAAACTGACTAAGATCATAGCAACGTGGTACTTTTTCCAATTTAAGGCAGACTTTCCTTGTAATTTTGAAGTTTTTATATTCACTGTAATTCTTACCAAGGAGTTTTAGTATGTCAGTTAACACTGGTCATTCTCCTCCATTTCCAGTTTTTGTCACCAGCCAGATGCCAGGGAAGTGCTCTGCAGCTGAAATCGAGAGGAAGAAACAAGAGGCTCTGGCAAGGCGACGGCAGCGAATGCAGAACCCTCAAAAACCGTAGAAGGCCTTTATTCTTTTAGAAGATATATTCTGTTGCTGTTAGAAAAAGGTGAAAAAATATAAAGCATCATAAAAACACAACATTCAACATCCATTCATTCAACAATAATGGCTAAGCTTTTTCATCTTTAAGGCTGTTAGTTTTGTATGTGTAAATAGTTTTTTAGATGACATTCCTGACACTGCACAGAAAAGACCTTGAGCCTATTAAAGACAAGAGAGGTCCTGTTGTTTATAGCTGCTGGATCATTTTGCTGCTAATGTAGAAGTATCTTCATGAACAGACATTTTGATGTAAGCCTCTCATCCGTTACTAGAATAACATAAAAAGAGATTTCCCTGAGCTTTTTTGCATTTGGATTTTGAAAAATAGTTACAAGCCATTGAGGTTGAAATCATTCCACACGCTGAGACTGTTCATAGTCTTCTTTTGTTTTATGAGAAGTGGCAACAATTTCATATCTTTAACCCCATCCCCACCCCCAGAAATTGTCAGATTCTATATTGCATGTTTGTTTACTAAGAAGAATTATGTGCCTACTATTTTCTATTGAAGTTTACTAATGCTATTTTGGAGACTTAGACCACAGCTTTTAATCACTTGGGCATTGCCTTAGTTGAAGTGAATCAAGACATCACAGCAGTATTTGTTTAAACATTTGGGATCCAAATTCATGTGTTTTTCATCCTGTCCTTATTCAGTTCATCTTGTGTGTTTGTTTTGGTTTGTATTTCATGTTCTGCTTTTTTTTTTGTGTGTGTGCATGTCACATTTGTTGTACTCTTTCCATATTGAACACATCAGACAGTATTAGGGCTGTGGTTTGAAGGCACAGTTGTATTTGTAAAAGCCTTTCTATGCACCTTTGAAAACCGTTAATCCAACAACAACCATGTAAATATGTTTTTTTAATCAACATGGAAGGATTCTGAAATAAACACTCTGACAGTAAACTACTAAAAGTATCAGTTTAGACAGAAAAAAACATGATTTTCAATATTGATCCTAATTTTCCTCCGTGAAAGAAAAAGTTGACTTAAGTGGCAGCTCAAAGCTGTATACACCTTGGTTTGTCATTTCATTTCACAGCTCACATGGATGCTGACATTGAACAAAAGTAATAAAAAGCTTCATACATATTTGGTCCACTTTGTAGGTGTGTTCTTTGCTTTAACACTGGCTTTATTTAGTATCAAGCAGCTGCTCAGGATTTACACGGTGTCCTCACTACAGTCATTGGCACCCATTACTCTATCCTCTGTGTATTTCAAGGCTGTTGACAGGGTGAGCAGATATGACGGGCCCTTTTCACAAACACTCAAATCTGTTTTCAACAGGTTGCAGCCTGAAAAGGAAGACCATTGTGAATGTGCAATGGCCTCAGTGTGGAGAATATTATTGTTATTAGACGTGAGGGATTATTTTAATATGAGGGCTAATTTGTCCTCTGGCCCCTTATCACTCTACTCACCTGCTGGCCTGTGTGTGAGGGTGGCACAATGTTTGGCTTTGTAATCCCGAGAGAATTCCCCAGTGTTTCTCCCCCATCCCCATCCCCTGCCATTACATGCCTATGAGAGTTCCCAGGTGTGTGTGTGTGTGAGACGGGCGGTCTGCAGGTGTGTATATTTGAGTATTTATCCCATTCTGAGCACGTAATAGCCATCCTCCTCCTCCTTGCCCTATCTGCTTCCCCTCCCCACCCCGTCTGACTGTAAATCAGATGGCAGGGCAATTTGGCAACAGCATAAAGGCCCCTGGTTTTATGACTATGATTATGGTTATGATGATGACTAGTATTTATTTCAACTATCTGATGAAATCCTTGGCTAAAGCTAACAGGTGTCGAGCAGGTACAATATCGTGCTCGCTGAAGGATCCCTGTAATGTCGCCATAGAGAGCGTAATATCGTCCGCCAAACAAGAATGGGCTGTTTCAGCACCCACTCGTCACGCCGTACATGGAGCAATTTCTGATTATTGGATGGGAGTGGAGCACCACAACGTCCTCTTTGTGGAAAGAGAATGATTTATGGCTGTTAGTCAGGCATAAGGCAGTAATTGCTGCAATGACGATTATGTTACCATGGCACCTGTTTAAACTGTCTATTCTTATGTGAATGTTTTCATTTTTGAAAGAGGAGAATTTGCAGCTTGAAACTGATGTGTGGAGACATTAATTGAAGTTGGGAAAGTGTCAGGGGAATGGTGTGGTAACAATTAAGCAAGAAAAGAAAGGAGAGTATATGATGGACAGACACGTATTGTGTCATTTGATGTATTTTATGGAAAGTTGATTGAAACCAAGGCGAAGGGAAAGAGTTGTTTCAATATGTAGAATAAATGTATTTGTAATGTATGAACAAAAGTGACCTCATAATGACACAGCAGGCAATGTATAATGAGGAGAGTGGAGGCTCTGTTTAAGCCTCAACAGACTGGTGTTCTGTGTTGAATGTGACCTTTCACCTCTATGTGTAGGTGTTAAAGTGAAAAGAGGATTTCTCCTTCATGGATCACAACAATGTCACCTTTGGTGACACACTGTTCTCAGCAAATAAAAACAGTACTACAGTGAATTCATATTTTTTTAAAAAATGGTTATATATGTTATGTTTCTGCTTTCTGAGAAATAGTTCAAAGATTATCTCATTTGCACAATATATATGTATCTAGGGTCAATGTATTGGGTTGAATGTCAATAAACAGGACCGATCAAGAGGTAATGTGACCTAAAACACTTACGGGTGTGTGTTAATGTGTTTAGTGTATATGTACATTTTCCTCATCAATAAACAAATAGAGTTCCTTGGGTGATTGGTTAACGAAAAAACAACAACAACAAAAAATCCTCACATTTCTATTTGTTTTTGATAAATGCATTTAATTTAAGGGTCTGGTAGGTGGTAAGAATCAGCAGAATAGAAACAGATTACCTTTGGGGAGCAGACACTTTAACATGATACAACAGAAACAACCCACTTCCTGAACGCTGACTCCCAGGTGACTTTAAAACCAATCAGAATCCTGAAAGGCATAGTGAGATAAATGTGTGTGAAATACAGAAGCATATTCAACAAATACTTCTGAAGCAGTCTGACAGATTCTGTCAAAGTTCAAACTGTAAAGATGTAAATATAGCTGGATAAATACACATATATACATACGTATTTCACACTGTAATTATATAACTATTCTGCATTACATTATAACTCATAGGTATTAACTTAACCCTTGAACCTTATACAAAAAAGACTTTGGAAATAAAACCTCTTCTTTGATGATTTGCATAAAGAGTATGTTATACTAATGACTTATCCACTGTTTATTAGTTGTTAGTTTAGAAACAAGCTTTTTTCTGTATAAACTTGATGGAATAACCATCCAGTGCATTCATGGTTCATTCTTCTACTGTAACTGTTAACACAGAGTCTTGCTTTGGGGTTGCAGCTTTCCCAGCTGGAAATATAATCCTATTTTTGCAAGCTGTGATCAGCAGCTGCGTTTAAGACGGCAACATATAAAACATTAAAATCATGTAAAGTTGTCAAGCTATAAATTAAATGTAAGATGATAGTGGTTTAGATTGTCTTGTATTCCTTGCCTCTTTATTTTCTGCACTTATCCCAGTATGAGGTTGAAGTGGCGGAAGTGAGTAATGGGCTCTGGAGGCAAACCTGTGTGCAGTGGATTACCGAGGGATGTGCAGTAGATTAATATGAGCCAACATTTTCCATGGGCATCTACTGTTCTGCTAAACAGAGTCCAAGAACAGCTACCATAAATTAAGCGTCTTTAGAAATACGACCTGAGGTAGCTTTTACCTCCTTAACCAAAGTGCATAGCGGCCATTGGAGATAGCATCTCTAATGGCTTTCCCATGCTGTGAGGCCAAACTGCAGAGAAGCTAAGCACTGTTTTCATAGCTCACAGATTACCTCCCAGTGTATGACTAATACCTATAGCACATACATCAGATTTTTTTTTTTTTTTACTTTTTATATCTTCTTCCCTCTCTCTGCCCTCCTTTTGCAGTGTTTGTATATGTGTCCCTCCCCACGTCTCTGGCTGACACACACACACATAAACACATGCAGAGGAGGAGGTGCGCAGTGCTGTGGCAGCAGCTTGTCAGCAGCGTAAATGACCTGTGAAGAGTTTCACGGTGCGTGTCATTAGGCAGCTTTAGATTTGTTTCAACAGCGCTTTACCTGAGGGCTCCATTCATGGGCCCCCAGGTATGACTGCTCTCCCCACCGGGGGAGGGGGGAGGGGGGAAGAAGCCAAATTCCCCTAGTCCCTCTGTACAGTGATACGTGGAAAGCCCTGATGAACATGACAGGGCAATGCCTCTGGGTGTTTTTTCTATGCAGTGTTACTCAATTCATTCATTTCTGTCTTTATTTTTTATTTTATTCTGTGCCTGATTTAGTAGGAGATTCATTTGTGATAAGCTGATGCCAGTGTCATGTCTAGAATAATGACTGTACAGTACTTATTGTTATATCACATGATCACCCTGAGCAGTGAAAGTTTAATACATTACTCTTATCATGTAAAAAAATAAATAAATCTATGCCCACCTGAAGCAGAACATACATTTAAGTTGTAGGAGTTTGATTAACACTCTTATCAAAGTAATTTACAATAAGTAAATGTTCAAATATCTTTAACAAGTAAAATAAGTCATGTAAATCCCAGTCACCCAGACGTAAAAAAGATAAGATCTGAGGAGATGTCTACCAAGGTCTTGTTATTTTAATGTAAATCATCACTCTGGAATGGAAGGAGTAACAGAAAAAAAACACTTCTTTTGAAGGATTTATTTGCCCATTGAAAGCTTTGCAATCAACACAACTCTCTAAAATTCCACATCTTCTGCAGCAGTTTTTTTTTTTGTTCTTTTGTTTTTTCAGATCTTCCCAAATCAAACCGATGCCATATTGATATCCTAGCATCATCATGCTTTATTAAGCATGCTGATAAGGGCCTGCAGACTTAAGCATGTTTTGAGAAGCAAGACTTTATTGCACACAGCCAACAAATATCCCTGTTGCCACATTCCTCCAGCCTATGTCTGCCAACACCTTTGCGCTACAATGGCTTTGGCTCTTTTTTTCCCTCAGCCTGTAATAGTCAGCGTGGGACGTAATGGTCTGTTGACAGGTTTAGGCTGAGGTAATTTTGTTGCTGGGCTTTACAGTGAGGTGCCAAATCTTCCCCTGAGGAAAAAAAAAGGAGCAGCAGATGCAAGGAAGCTAGCTATTAGCTTTGTAACATGCACTTAGTTATTGACCATTATTCTAGAAGTTTGAGGAGAAAAAGACTGCAAATCATTTTTATCTCAGGGCTTTGACATTGTGTCGGCTCATCTTCAAGGACTTTGGGGTAATTGCAGGGTTAGATCGTATTGTTGTATCACACTCAGTATGGTAGCTCGGTGCTAAAATATTAAGTGGTTGTACTTCCTGAGAGTTGTGTACTCTTCAGTTAAAATGCCCCCCGCTGTGCAGAAACACAGTTCATTATTTGGAGGAGAACTGCATAAAGAGAGGCCGGCTGAGTGGAACTCCAGCTGCTGAACACACACATACACGAGCAATGCAGAGGCACACTACAGAGAACTGCTGAGGGTGAGGGGGCTCCTTAGCAATGCACTGAGTGAAACAACCACACACACCCAGATCACACACCTGCCAGCTGACCATCTCCTGTGAGGCCCTAACTAATGCTTTTGCCACCCACCACACAACCACACACTCCCACCCACTCACCCACACACACGTAGACAATGGTGTTTGTGACTTTCTGGGGTTATGGTGGGTCCTGCTGCTTCTTGCAAGCTGATGGAGTAGCTAATGATGGTCTGTCTTGGTGCAGTTAGATCATCTGGCTCTCATTTAAGCCTGGTGGCATGAGGAAGAACACCACATTACATAGTGTGCACAGCCTAGATTTGTTTGTTGTGGCTCTTGAGTGAAGTTCTTTTAGAGAGGGAAAAAAAAGCCTGTTGTTATGGCAAATGCATGCACTTGATACTGTCATGTAACAGTCTCCAAAATATTCACTGGTTTCCCACCGACAGAAACCTTGCACGGCTTCCTTCAAAAATATTCACAGTGAAAAACCATTATTAAACCAAGAATATAGAACCTTTCATAATGTGGACATATTAAAACAGTGTTGCATTAAATCCATATGTGATAGTGGAGCCAAAAGCCACTGTGCTGCACAAAAATGGATGATAATGATCCTTTTTCAGTATTTTGCTAAACCTAACCACACTCAAACCGACTTTACATACAGATGCAAGAAGAACTCTGTATACACTCAACAATTAGTAGCAAAACACCAGGCAAAAAGACTGAAGTGCATCCATGTATCAGTGCAACCAAGCTGTAATTAACCCCTCAGCAAAACCACATGGTTGTGTATAACGTGTTACATAGGATAAAAATATCAATCAGACACACACATGCATGAAAATGATAGAAAACAGTGATTACAGTATTATTTTATGTAAAAACTTTGGATTACATTGGCCACATGTCCAGGGTGTACCCCACCTTTGTTCATAAGTAGCTGGGATAGGCTCCAGTGACCCCCCCCCGACCCTAGTTAGGATAAAGTGGGTTAAAAATGCATTTAATGGATGGATGGAACTTTGGAAAACAAAAAAATTACAAGACCACATGCCAAATATTAACCAATAGCATAATCAAATCTTCATCCACTTTTGTACATGCTGTTTTAACCCTCACTTACATTACTCAAGTAACTCGAAGGCTTTGCTTTCTAGAGGTACATACACACACACACACGCACACATGTCCCAGCTTACACTGTGAGGTTGGTCCAAGTCCAGAGCTCTGTGTTATCTGCACAATGTCAGTAATTCCATTTTCTGGCATTGACAGATAATGATAGATAGAAGAAGTGTAAGGAGGCTCATATGGACAGACAATCAACAACTTCCTCACACAGTTACAAGACGATAATTCTTTGTTATGTTCACTAATATACACTCCTTTGCTATCACACATGCATAAACATGCTATATGCCAAGTAGGGAGCAAAGGAAGGACTGCCAATGAAAAGCAAAGGCAATGTTTGCTGCACAGACTTCTCCTCAAAGGCAAAT
This sequence comes from Ostorhinchus rueppellii, assembly GCA_030068375.1. Lineage (NCBI taxonomy): Eukaryota > Metazoa > Chordata > Actinopteri > Kurtiformes > Apogonidae > Ostorhinchus > Ostorhinchus rueppellii. Next base: position 16,705,093 of record JAQQZY010000008.1, read on the forward strand.
TGGGAGTCCCCAGTCAAATTACACGAGCTGTTTCCAAATGCAAATATGTGTTATCAAATCAACAAAGCAACTAAAGATGCAAATCGAGAGATCCGCGCTGCTCGTTTAGCATCTGCTGGGAGGAAAAGAAATGAAACATTTCCATCAAGACTTTGCCCTGTTTTTTCTCTGCTGAGAGCGACACACAGACTTGTATGTTTTTGTTTGAACAATCAGTTTTGAAAATCTTCACAAAGAATCAGGGCACTTGTGGTAGTGTGGGAATTCAACAAGCGCTCCGTTTTTGAAACTGTTTTGTCAGGGTTGAAAGTTGCCAAGGCTGCAGTCGGAAAGGTTGGAAACGTGGGAGATAAGTGTGCCAAAACACAGGGTTCATCGCTGCAGGTAAAATGAGTGTGCCCCTGAGTGGAGGTTGAATTAAATGTCTGGGATGAGTTAGCCTCAGACTTTTGGTGCTTGTTAAAAGAAGTGATTGTTCTTTTGCAAAAAAAATAAAATGTGTGAACTATTTCCTTTTATGTGCAGTGTAAAAAGTGATGGTTGATTTACCGTATGAACCTGACTTCGAGTAAAGAGTACAAATATGGTAAAACACATTCCCCTTAAGTTATAATATATCACTTCATGCCTCAAGAAATAATTTAGGATTCTAGGAATTCATTCTTCTTTAATATTATTATAAAATAAGGGATGTTTTACAGGTGTCGTTATTAAGGGGTGATAGGGACATGACGGCGCTGCAGACAAATGATGACTCTTCACTTCTATGTTTATTCATGCTGCTGCTTCTTAAGAGGATTAAATGCATAATTTCTTGTACAGTTTTCACAGAAAAGGCCAACAGCAGGTTCTGTTGCTCTTTGTATCGGTTTCATCACATGCATAAGCATTAACAAAGTGTTTTTTTCACACAGAAATTACTTTCATATAAAACCAAATTGTACATCCAATCATTTTAATTAAAGAAACGAACAACACGACTATTCTGAGGACTTCACCACCCTCATATCATTGTAGAGTTTTTCTGTGGTGACCCATGTTTTGGTGCCTTTCTCAAAACCTGAAGTGCGTTCAGTGCCTAACCTCAGCTGTCAAAAGTTAAAGGCCATCAGAGAATGCCAAATCAACAGTCAACACTGAAACCAAGAAGTGATACTTGTCAGTGATTTTAAGGGGGTATTTAAATCTACTTCATTTGGTCCATTTAAAACGGACCAGAGTTCATTTCCTCAGAAAGTCTGGACTTTTTACTGGTGGGAATCCAAACATGCAAACCTTGATTCGATCACCTCGGAGAGGTGGTCTCAGTCCATTTCCAAATGAATTCTGGGCCGGTTCACTTCTGGTGTGAATATAGCCGGCCGTGAGCCAAAACAAACCAAGGAACCATGTGCCTTTTTGTGCTTGATGAGCCACCGAAGTTGCATATTTATTTAATACTATACATGTTTTTAAGTTGTAATGTTGCGCCTCATACCCGACATATTGTCTTCTTACTGCTAGCATGTTGTGGTTTAGGGCACACAGGGCATATATGGATGCAAGAAGCTGTTGAGCAGCATGCCTTCACTGATGCAGAATGACACAAAATACACTGACAAACAGCAGCAACAAACATGGAAACAGCTCCATTGCTTCTTGCTGCAGCAGCTGCGTGGAATCCTGAAAAGGTCTGAGTGACAGTTTGGTTTCAGTTTGGGATGTAAACAAAAGACAGCTTGTGATGGAGTCAACGTCGAAGTTGTTCACCGCGAGGGAAGTGATTCAGGTGCATAATCACAGAAAAACTCAGAGTCGCGATATTTGGGCTATGACTCAGGTTTTTCAGATCTGATGAAAAATTAGTGATGAAAGTCAAATGCAGCTTTAAGTTACCATACATACTGGACTCTTAAAGACTTTAATTGGAGTAGCATTTCAGTTGGTGACTCTAACTCCTACCAAAGTAATTTTTTGGTAGGGTACCTGTACTTTCACTCAAGTGTGAGTTTTTAGTACTTTATACAAACTGGATGTGTGTGTTTGATCGAACAGAATTTACAGTTCTGCTGTGGGAGTTAAAAATGTGCCCAGGCACTCCTTCCCATTTACATGTTTCTAAATAGAAAAAGGTACCATTGTTACACATAAGCAATACATCTGAGCAAGTTTAAAGATAAAATATTAAATGGTTTTCCAGTTATCCTCCAGAAACAAAATAATGATGGACTGACAGAACAGACTGACATGTTGATCCAGCATGAAATACAGAAGTGATCAGCGTGTTAGTGAACCATGTACATTTATGTTCAGGGGCAATGTTCTTACAACTCTGAAATTACAGTATATTAATACATTGTAATTATTCTGTTTAAACAATATGTGATGTGATTAGCCGTCTGTTTCTAACAAGTTGATTTTCTGTTGCACTGAAGTTGCATGTGAACATAATTCATGTGAGACGAGTTTGGAAACAGAGTGATGTGAGAGCAACATTTTTCTGTGTGAGATGCATGTTATTGCTTAAACAAACCAGATTGTTGCAAGTGCTTTGCTCGAAAAGAATGACATTTGCAGGACATTAGCAAGACAAGAAGGACATGAAGGCAGATCAAAGTGAGGATAAATGAATGATGATGGAAAGAAGACGCAAGTCCAAGAAATGGAGCTTATATATGCTTTACTGTATGTGCGTATGCGTTGTAAGTAGATTCACCGACTAACATACCAGCGTAGGTACTAAAATACATGCTTCTGTGGCTTTGTCACTGTAACATCTGATGTAATTTACTGTTTTCTATTTGATCATGCTTCAGTTGTCAGGCAGATATGCAGACCCCCACTCCCTCCTCATCCAATTACATCGCCGTGACTACATGTGACCAACTTCCTTTGACTTTGGTTTCCTCTCTCAATGGTATCAAACGTTCGTGTCCCATGTCACACATGCCACCTTGACATATAAGACCTGTTTACATGCTGCTAACCTCCCACCCCCTGCACATACCGCCATGAAACACCCACGCACAGCCCACGCTAAAGGTTACCACGTCGGGATTTTAATCTACATGTGAAATGTGCTCTCCTATGCCTCGTCTTCTGTCAAGTCAGCAATCTGGCTATTGCCATGTGAATCAGAGAGCCTCACTTTATTGATCAAATGGGCTTTAGTCAAGAACACACACACACACTGGAAAACATCTATCCATCCACCCAGCACACACACACACACACACACACACTGGTGACTTTGTTGCAAATAGAGGGAGGGAGAGGGATGAGTGTCAGGCCTAGCGTGATGGGCGAACATCAATCATTGCTTGTCAGCCTTGCCTTTTTTTCCCTGCACCCCCCACCCTCCGCCTTCCACCTCCTCTCACTTTTCTTCTGCCTCACTGATCAGCCTTTGTTTTGAATGGCAGTGTGTGGAGAATGCAGTCTGACCACATGGATGAGATGCGGGCTGTTTGCAGGTGTTATCGTTCTCAGCTGCCAATTAAGTCTCCTGTCGTTTACTCTGTAGCTCTGGGTCATGACAAATGCAATGCATTTTAATAGGCCTTACATATGATAGACATTAGCAACCTGTTGTCCTCTGTATGTGCCGTTGCATGAATGAGTGCATTAAGTGTGTGTGTGTGCGTGTATGAGTAAATGCAGGCATGCACTTCTGCCTCTGTTTGCTTTAGATCATTTATTATGTGTTCTTGTGTAGTACTATTTTCACCAATAGCAACATATTTTCCTTTTGTAATTCATTTCATCATCCAAAAACTAATATTTGTTGAATGGTTACACTCAGTAATAAAATAACAATTTTATTTTTGCTTTGCACAACAAAATATTTGTGGCTTCTTATGACATAAAATAAAACACAAGATGATGAATTTGTTTTCTGATATTTGTATTTGTAAGAATACTTTTACAATTTGCCGGTCCCAGTGTCCATTTGACTTTCTGTCTTCTTTATGTATAAAAATTCAGAGAGACCGAGGAGGTTAAGAAGACATCCGGAACTAATAGACTTTCCAAAGACTTGAGCTCAGAATATGACGATTTATGAATCAGCCCGGGACAAGTGCTGCATCTGTTTGTCGGGGAAGCATATATTTCTTCTTTTCCCTTTTTGGAAAAATGGATTTGGCCCTCCACCAGTCACTGGGAGTGTGTTCTCTTCATGTTGTGCCAAAAACTACAGCATGCTTCTCTTTCTCTGTTGGTCGTTCTGACTCTATTTGTTATTATGCTTTGTGTTGTGCGGAGAAAGCCCCAGTGTGTCTTATTTATAATGGGTGCCAGGGGCTGGGGGAGATGTGTTTTCAATTACCACTTGGTAGAATGACTGATGGTAAGACAATCAAGCACAGGACTGCTCCGTGCATGTGTGTGCATGTATGTGTTTATCCATGTGTACAGTTAAACATGTCTATTTGTACATTTCGAGTGTTTGGCTGTGGAGCTTTAGTGATTTTAGATGTTTTGGGCTGTGATATTTCCTCAAATTCAATGTTTGTTCATCAGTATTTTGTTGGCAAAGAAATCACTGCGAATGAAAAACTACTAGAAAAACCTATCTTTGTCATGTTGTCTGCCAAAGCATGTAACAATAGGCGTCACCAGTGTTTAGAATTATCACTTTATTTCTCCAAATCCTCCACTGATGTTTGATTTCACACCAAAATACTTATTATAAAACCAAAATCCAATGAACTATACTGAAGTAAAACCATGACAAACCCTGACCACCACTGTCATGAGAAATTGCAGGGAGGCGCTGGTGGTCTAATACTGAGGGATTGTCCTCATAAAACCTTAACTGGATAGAGAGAATATCCTCCAGCTTGTTTTGATCAGCTGACTAATACAGAGCAGAAGAATAGAAACCACCGTAGAGGACACTGACTTAAATTAGTTTAAAGATTCATAAAGTCATCCACACAAACGCCCATACCTTAGACGCCCAGAAATCTTCACACATCAACTAAACATAGGTGTTTTGTTAGCATCCACTGTGTCTTTAATAGTTACAAACAGTAAATGACAGGGTCTCATGGGGTTTTTATACAATATATGAAGCTATTTTGGCTTGTCCATCTTTTATGTCCCTCATTTATGGAGGAAAAGATTCTCAGTCTCTGTTTCCAGCTACGTTATAGAGCCCTGGAGTCTGCTGTTAACCGAAATGTTCAGGACACAGATGGAGCCTATGAATGATTAATCACAGGTGCTGTAGTTCACAGCCAACCAGTCGCAACTCAGAGCTGTGTAATATCTGAATAATGAATTTTCTTTAAGTCTCTTATTGATTCATGCTGTATATTTATTTCTATTTACTGTTATGTATGTTTTTTTTTCTCAAATCCCAATCATCATCATCATCATCATCATCATCATCATCATCATCATCATCGTTTAAATAAGTTTAAATGTTTTTAGCGATTTCAATTTAAGATAAAATGTGATAAAATATGATCAAACCTTTAGTGCACAGATGCAGATGCAAACACACTGATTGGGAAAAGGACATATTACAGTAGTATATTGTATATTTATGAGTGCCACGTAAAGCATTACATTTACTCCATATTCATTTAAAATATTAAAAGCCTTCCTCTCCCTTCTATGGTAGAAAACAGCCCAGTTCAAGAGCAGGTGGCAAGTTTTATTTTATTTTTCAGTGAATTATTATTGATTTTGATTGATTGTACTGTCTGCAAAAAAAAAAAAAAAAACTTGGATTTTTTTTTTCTCTTTCTATATTTGCTGCACTTGTGAAAAAAAAACCCCAAATGGTAGTCATACCACCTGATGTGTTAACATATTAAAGCTATACAATATAGGTGACATGCAGTAGGTGAGACATATATAGGCTACCGCATGACAGGACATATTTTGAGAATGACTCCACACCGGAGGAGTTTGAGGTTAATTTATGATTCTCATTCTCTACCCATCCCTCCCTGTTTTGTCTGGAACTACAACAGTGACCTCTAGTGTGGCTGCATCCCTTCAGGCTTTAAAGCAGGGCCTGTTCTACTGCAAAGTAACCACACCTGAATGGATCAGTCAAAGAAAATTAATCTCACCTATGACAGTTTTTATTTAAGGACCAAACCTCATTATGTGCATATGAACAGATCAAAGTGTTGAAAAACCTGCTTCCTTCTACAGTAGCTGGAGGTGATTTAGTAATTGAAAATGTGCCCTATCAGCTCTGCTTCAGCTGCTTTTGTGGGGGTGAACTCAGTTTGATACCTTGATAAGAAGACGGTAAAACATCAAAATTATACCTAGTTACTATTGGCGTACATACAAAACACAATTTGAATCGTAAAAGATGCTGTCATTTTCAATCTTGCAGGTTTTATTCCCTTAAAGGTAAATTGCATCAGACTGAATCATACATTTAGTGTCTACATACAGCAAATACACCTGCACAGAGATACTGAGGGCACTTGCATACATGCATACATCAGCAAAACCCTCTTATGACACCAAACCCCACACCACTACAATGCCAACCAACCCAAAATCACTGTATTTCACTAACTTCTCTCTCTGTCTCAAGCTAGGCCCCTTTAGCCTGAGGCTCTCCACAATGAAATTTTCATGCAGCCATATGGAGGAGTATCGGTGAGAGAGATTTACTGTCAGGGCTAGACGTCCCACTGGAGAAAACAAGGAAGCCTGAACATATTGGCTTCTGTAAATCAAGAGAGGAGAGGAGAGGAGAGGAGAGGAAGAGGAGAGGAGAGGAGAGGAGAGGAGAGGAGAGGAGAGGAGAGGAGAGGAGAGGAGAGGAGAGGAGAGGAG
>JAQQZY010000008.1:16711982-16729691 GCA_030068375.1 Ostorhinchus rueppellii
AGGAGAGGAGAGGAGAGGAGAGGAGAGGAGAGGAGAGGAGAGGAGAGGAGAGGAGGAGAGATCTTCAACACAGGTTTTTGATACACCGCTGATGAGGGAAATTTCTGCAGAAAAAAAAATACTATCTCTTTATTTCACACCACTACCTTTGCACAGTATTTGTGTCAAAGTTCAGCTAAGTAGGTACAGAAGCAAAACAGTGCAGGTGTTGACCCCCATTCTTTGTTCCTGCTATTATGAAGGAAATAGAGGAAATGGAGCTCAGAGCCTTTAAATTGACCATGAACTTTAGAAAAACAACCCACTGAGAGAGAGGAAAGGTCACTGTTATTCCAAAACAAAGAACACAGACTGATGTTTGCAGTGATGCTATGCTGTCTTTGTTGCTGTTTTGATGTGTTTTTTTTTTTCTTTTTGTGCATTTCGGATGGCAGGTATGACTACTTCTGTGCATCCAAACCTAATTATCAGTGACTGACAGATGAGGAAGAAATAAAAGCATAAGCACATATTTAGTACTGTAAGATTCTTCTTTTATGTCACAGCAATTGTGGGTTGTGACAGCTTGTAAAATTCTGTTACAGACTATATATAGCTTCTGTTTAGAACTACCCACACCTGTAATTGGAATGTAAAATGTTTGCATTGCTTCACAGGTTAATATGATTTAATGGTAGGCATATAACACAATGGATAGAGGATATCTTTTCCTACTTTCCAACTTGACCAGAATACAGATTTAGGTTAAAAGAGTCAACAACACCAATGGTACTACCCAATAGTAATAATAATTCCACAAAGACCTAGCTTGTTTTATTTACTACCTCTTTCCTTCCATGTCACACACAAATGCTGCAGGACGGATCAGCGGGCTGCACAGATTCTCGGTTGTATGCAGTGGGGATGCTGAAGGGGATTATGGCGCATGGTTGCCCTACCTTAAAGCCTTGTTAGCGTTCATACATGCAAATGACCAGGTTAGGGATGCAGGAATTATTAAGGAAACACAAGTAGGTTAAGTGTTGATACTCTAATAAACCTGCTGAAAAGAGAGATTTGCAGATGGAAAGTTGTTTGGAATAAAACGAGGAGACGGTAAGATAAGCAGCTCCATCGTAAAAACAAGCAAAGAGACTTACTCCAGTGCTGTGTCATTCAGTTTGTGTATACTTTCTAAACAATTCCTTGACTCATTGATTCCATGTCTTCCTTGTCATAGACTTTTGGTGTTTTATCCAACAGCAAAGGGACTCTCTCTCTCTCTCTTGCTCTCTCTCTCTGTGAGTGTGTCTCCAAACTGAACCTGAATCGCTGCCAGTGTCAGGAGAGCAGTGTAAACATCCAGGTCTCAGCTCAGGGCCTGCCAGTCCAGACTGCACAAGGCCCCCAGCCTCAACCTCAGCCAGCACATTCCCCCCACGTCACTCAAAGACTACAACAATCTCTCCTTTGTCAGTCCGTGATTGATGACACACAGGAATTTCATTCACGACCGCCCCGTGTTTTGGGGTTACCGTGACGACCAGGTGAAAACAGAGCACACTGGGGGTATTGAGTTTCCCAACCTTGATCACAGGGGAAGAGGTAAGGAAAAAAAAGAGAAGCAACATCGCAGAGGTCACTGTAGAAGTTAAACAAATAGCCATCGCTGTTATCTTAGAAGATAAGCATTGGGAATTATCTTGTTGATTGTTCACAGGTTTGGTCGATGCTAAGCTCACTGTGTGACGTTCCACATAGGTGACATAAAATGAAACATTTCCGCTTGGTTTTCATGGTTACAATGAAAACAATAGAGGCTGGAAAGTTGTTTTTTTTTTCTTCTATTTTCTGATTAATTTAAGCTGTAATAACTTGCTTCTGTTTAACCTGTTTTGGACAGTTCATATCTAGACCAATTTTACAAACATAAAGTGCACAAATGTGTGTATAAACTCAGTGCACATCCAGAAGTAATATGTGCACATGTGCACACATGCATACTTAGATATCCACATAAATAAAGGCTCTATGCCCACAACCCCTCTCCACCCCTCACACACTCACACTTGAACACACTCTCATGCACACACTCATACACATACACTCACATTAAGCACACTCATTTAATGGATATAGCTACTTGGTAAAGTGCACCATTAGGAGAGACGAGAGCCTGAGCATAACAAAGCTCTGATGCAATATTCATGCCTTCTCATTCTGGGCTAATGCTGTTTTCTTCCATTCCGAAGCAATGGATTTGCACATAGCATGTCTCTATAAAGAGTCTTAAAGTGAACGAAGAGGAGATTTTCTTAGAGCACTCAATCACTTTATTCCACACGGTGTAATTAGGAATTTGTTTGTTATACCAATCTGGTAGACATGAACACATTAAACTAGAGAGGTCAGAGCTGTGGTGAGAAAGTTAAGTGTTCAGTGGTTTTCCCAAGGGCATTGATGGACACCAAGAATCAAACCAATCAAAAATTAATCTTCAGTGCTTGCTGGGTAGGTGGATTAACTGAAGTTTTATGCAAGCAAAGCTTTTTCAGGATATCTATTTAAATCTAGACGAGTCTATTTGAAAAGCCTGAGCCTACTTGAATAAGATGCACGTGTACACCATCATAGGATCAACATAAACATCTATGTAAATGAGACAAAGACTGCTGCTAACTTTATTTTATGAAGTTATTTAACTGCACAGAATGACACAGGTAACATAATAGTTCTTGTTTGAATCTTGTCTATCCTGCTCAAGGACGCAAGAAAAAAGAAATACTTCTGAAGTCACTCAAACTAATATTGCCTGCAACAATACCCAGTATTCATCATACCTTCATAATTTTCTGCAGCCTAAAGCAAACACGTTTCAAAGAACTAATCCATGTAGCAGTCTCAACTTTCAAAAATGCATTACAAAACATACCTCTTATTATATTGCATAATTAGTCATTTATAATAATGGCATAAGCTGTTGCTGATACATATGTGTTGTGTATTTTAAATGAATGCTACAGACAAATGTCAGTGTGGACACACTAAGAGAAATTAAAAAAAGAGAAATTTAGAGAAAATGATAGCAAAGGTACTGTGAAAATCTACAGGCATTCACATTTGATCAAAAATAAAATGACTCTGGCTTTAACTCAGGAAAACAAAGAAGAAAAAGACCCATATTCTGCCAAATTCACCTATAACCTCCTGAAAACAAAAGCCTTTTAGTGGCACAGATTTGCAGCTAATAGAGCACTCTAGCATATTTTAGCCTTCATCCACCATGCAATAAATTAATATATGAAAATCTTGGATATCCTCATCTGAGCTCCCATCCAGATATGAATAATTCACTTCAGCATGGCTACTCCATTATGTACTCTGCCTGCCACTTAGGCTGAACCTCCTTCTCAGTCCAGTGCATACAGAAACATTAGAGCTCACTCTATCAAATATACACACATAAGTTCACAGTCATATACAGAACACTTGCATAGCATCTTCAGTCACTGGATGGCTATACATAAGAATAAACCTTATATTTAAGGAATATTATTTTACACAGTAAAATATATGTAATCATGAACTCCATGCCAAACAATTTGGACAGTCATTAACAGACTTATTTATAATACTGAGCCTTTATTTGTCTTCCACACAGTGTCCTTTTTATCTCCTGCTGTGGCTGACCTCTAATCTGTGCCATGTTGAGATCATCTCCATTCCCAACAGTGTACACACTGTAACCTATCATCTGGGAAACCCTGAGTGTCATTATCGACTTCCCTCTCAGTTTAAAACGCCGCTACTTTATCTGCAGTTGTTATCAACTGTTTGTTTTGCACACAAACCACAGGCAGTGCAGAGGCAGAAGTAAGGAAGCAACCTCTGGCAGCCCATACTAACGATGACAGCTTTACGGCCGCTGATTGGAATACAACCATCAATTATGGCAGGCTGCATGTAAAAGTATCAAACTGGTTAAACTGGTACTATTCATACTAAATATCAGTACTTATTTAGGGCAATGGGGTTTAATAACTTTGTTGAGAAACGTGACGAAATCATTTGATAATAGCACCTGATTTTTTCAATTAAACCTCGGTAGATGCAGGTTCTTATTATTTTCCTTTAGTGAAGTTACTCTCCCTTTTTTGAAGAGAGCAGAAACTTTTGTGAATAGCCCTTAAGTCAGTGATTAACTTTCTTTCCGTCTGCTCCAAGCACAGCGTGCTTTTACTTCCAATAGCGCCGACAGTGTGATGCATTGCACAGTGTTCTCATTATGGCCACCTAGGGTTTTTAAACAGCTTGTACAGTCTACGGTGAGTCTGGTGTCCCGTAGAGCTTGGAGGTTTGGGCACTGCTGCTAGCTAACACCAGGTGTGATGAGAAACTGGAGCTCCTTTTCCATTTTTCCTGCACCACCACATGGATCTCAGAGCCAGAATCACTTCATTTTCATCAGGTACATGCATGCGATGCTAGAGCTGCTTATTTTTTTGCACCTGTGCAGATTATATGAAATGTTTTATAGCCTATCTGCAAGGCTTATTACTTTGATCCTCAAAAGGGAAAAGTGGGTTTGGTTATTGAGTACCTTAACACTACCAGCTTGTAGTACCATGTTGCAGATGGTGGAGCTGAATTTACATTAGCACTCAGTTGTTGTGGCATCATGGTATTATGAGACTTGTAACACACTAAGGTTTTTGACTATTTTTTAATGTAATGGTCTGGGGCACAGAAGAATATGGTAAATTATGCTTTAAATGGTACAGGTACTACTGGTTTTAGTCAAACTCCACTGAGCAGACTTGTTTAAAACTTTCTAAAGCCTGTGAGGGAATTAATTTCTTTCTTTTAAAAAAAAAATAAATAATTGCCAATAAAAATAATGTGAACGTTCAGGAGAAAAAGGCAGCAAATAAAGGACACTATGAGGTTTGGGCTGGGGGGGGGTGCTACCTCAATCCACAGCATCACCCCATGAAACATGCATGCAATCAACAGGGTCATAGCTCCACCGACAGTTTCCAACCAAACTCATCCATCACAAGGAAACTGGATCTGCAGGGTCCTCCATTCTGGCTTAGTACTGACCAACCCACCCGCACAGAACGGTCCATCAGCAGCACGCTAACACTAACAGGACTACAGAGTAGCAATATGATACACGATAAGCTTCTCCTAACAGCTCTTGGGCTGTTTCCAATCCTTTTTCATTGTTTTCACTCTTTCTCTGCACCCCCACTTCCATACCAAAAGGCATTACCTCAGCTCTGATGAGGTGATGACTGAAATGTCAGTGGCTGCAACATTAACGTGACATGGCGTAAAAATTTCTTAATGAAAACCAAAGGAATGGCGCTCTGCAAGCAGTAATGTTTCAACATGAAACCCAGCTCCCATTAATGTGGTCTGTGTTTTGAAATAAGGAGAGCAGCTCATTTGATGTCCAGCTCTCTGGCGCAGTCATTGGTGGAAATCAATTTGGGGCAGTAACAGAGACAAGTTGGTTTAGCCTGTAGATGTTTTTTGAGGGCTCTATTCCCATGCTCAGCTCTATGGATATAGAAGTGCTTTTATCCACAGCAAATAGTGCAGTTGATGATGATTGATTTCAAAATAGTGAATGTGGTTTATCATCTTTTTTAACATTTAATTGTCAGGGTCTGCTCTGCCAGCAGAAGAGAATTTAACATATTAAGACTTCCACCTCTAAAGTGCAGAACATACTGTCCAATGATACTCCCCTCTATTTATAGCAATGTAGTACGTCCAAAACAAAATACGGCAAATGCATTGGTCAGAAACAAACCCCCCCACTCCTTCAGTTTAATTAGGTTCTCTGATGTTGTGTACATCATTCTACCCTTTTCTTCTTTGTCACTTTCTCTGTGACATTTTTATTCGCCTTTTCAGCATCCGACACATAATAAATTTGTGCCATCTACAGTTAATGTTTATTCTTTGTAGGAGAGCACACAGTGACGAACCAATAAAAACTAGATTTACAACATGCTGAAAGCTGCACAAAGGGTTATCGCAAAATTCCAGCACGTCTTGCTTGCTTTCGCTTGTCCATCTATGTGCACCGATGATCCACACGCTCGCTTGGCTAAAGTAATACATTTCAATACACCAGTTAATCCTCCTTTCCCCAACATGGGAAATGGCCAACCTCTTAAATCAGCCACAACACCAGATTCTGTGCTGCAGGAAGAAGAGCTGCTGTATCCAATGCCCCTGACTGACCCTCTTTAAATAGGATGTCTGGATGTGTTATGGGGGCTATTGTTTCCTATAAACATCTAGCACCGGGGCAATAACAATCGCATCAGGCCAAATGAAGTTATCTGAGAATGGAATTAAACTCGGTGTGACCCCGCTGTCTGCTCAGCTCACAGGCCCTCCATTAATAATGCCTAATCTAATCAAGGAGCTAAGATGGATGGATGGGAGACCTGTGTGTGTGTGTGTGTGTGTGTGTGTATGTGTGTGTGTGTGTGTGTGTGTGTGTGTGTGTGAGATTCTTTCGATGTCTGTTCATATGCATGGCTTTGTTCCTACTGTATGTATATGCCGGCTTGTGTGTATGTGCATATTTTGTGCTTGTGTGTGCACACATGCATTGGTGTGCATGTAGTGTCTGTTCCAGAGGACCTAGTCCAATACCAGGCTCTGTGCCAAGGCTAAACCAGACCCATGCCTGTTCTGCTGGACTAATAAACACAAAGAGAGAACAGAGGAGAAATAGAAAGCAGAATATGTGTGTGGACGAGTGTTGTTATGAGGATGTAAATCTGTTTCAGCTCCCTTTAGTGGATAAAATCAGGTCCCTATAAAACAGAAAAACTGAAACACAACAGTGCATGTCATCATGCCCTTTGGAAACACGGAGAAAGGAGAAAAAACAAAGACAGAGGAAATAGGGGCATAATGGAGGGGAGGGGACAAAAAGGTGGATACACATACATACAGAGAGGACCACCATAAAGTTTCATCCTCTGTTATCTTACTCTTGGCAAAGGCATGCCCATGTAACTGATAGACAAATAACCCTACTGTGACTGATAAAGTCTGGGTACAGATGGAGACAGAGCCTTGTAGGGAGGAAACAGAAAGGGAGGGAGAGAAACGGAGGAAGAAAGAGAGGAAAAGAGAAAGCGGAGGGAGGGAAAGTGAGACCAGAGACAGACAAGGAAAGGAGACATGAAGCAAGGGTCAAGGAGGGACAGAGGAAAGAGGAAGGAGAGATCATGGGAGTGTGGAAGACAGAAAGTAAAAGAGGTGAAACAGGATAAAGACGAGAAAACACAGGGAGAGAGAGTGCATAGTCCTCATTAAGAACGGATAAATTAAAGATGACTATACATACAATACACTAGATGAATACACATGCCAAGCACAAAACTTAGATCAGGGCTGCCAACTTTTCAGTTCAGCTTGGCATGAAATTTGTTCAGCTATGGGGAGACATCAACAAGGGCTTCGGAGATGACGTTAGCCTCAAACCATAGTGGCTCTAGTTTGCCATTTTCAAAGCTGACATGAAATCTCTGGTCAAGTGGGGATAGGATTTCTGGGCCCTTACACACATTCATTCTTGGTAGTTGATTTTTTTTATTTTCTGAAAGGGGACCCTGCTGCAAGGGGCAAAGGCTAAAGCATCAATGAGGAGATCGGATCGAGGATCAAGGCTTAATGGACACACTTTCTCGGCCTTAATCTCTCTTGCCTCATTAACTTGCTTGACTCCATAACCAAAACCATGGAAGCGGTGAGTGAATTCTTCAGCACCACTGATCAGAAGACTCTTAAGCGCCAAAGTGTACCCCACTGCAGCGAGGCTCTGTATGAACTCTGAATGTGAATGACCAGTTGCACCTTTCTGCTGCATTTGGATGGCGAACTGCATCAGCTCAGAATGCATGGAAGACCAACAGAGCTGAAATGTGTTCTGGTGGCGGGCTTGTTTACACTGACCAGCTTATTTTTCCATGTAAAAGATGCCAACTGTGAGTGCACTGATAGAGGAAAATGAAGAATTTCTTTGTTTTATTCTGACTTCAACCAATTTGATATGTGTGATCTTTTAGTTTGGATATACTTCATGTAGCTGCAGTTTCTTAACAGACTCAGGTAGACATTCTTTTGACGTCACTCCAGGATGAGATCCTATCTAGACACTTGACCAGTACAGTTCACAAACCTTCAAGAAATCTCTTCCATCTTGTCCGTTCAAGCATTTCATGTACAACAGTTCTGAATCAAACTCTTGAAAGGTCTACCACATTTACCAGATCATAAGTCACGACTTTCTTTTTCTACATTTTGAACCCTGCAGTCTATCATACGAAGTGGCTAAAATATTTTTTACGCGCTAATGGCCTCTAGGGAAGGGAAGCGCAAAAGCAAGACAGACAGGTGGAAGAGAGGATGCACCGAGGAAGACGCTAGTTTTCAGCTTAACATACCCTCATCATGGAAAACACACGAAGAAATGCATATGATGCAGCTTTTTAGTTAAAAGCAATCGATCTGGCTGTCCAAGAAGGACATAGCTCAGGGGCAACTTTGCCTCGAGACAAAAGTGACATTGAGAGCGACAGCAAAAGAGACTGAGAAGGTGTGTGGAGGAGCCTTTCTGAAGCTGTTCAACTCTGACACTGAAGAAGACTTCAGTGGTTTCAGTGGCAGGAGGAAGACGGAGACAGTGATCAATGACTTTTCTGGTTTTTTCACGGTTTACTGCTGTGTTGCTGCTGTGTTACTCACGTGTTACAGGCACTGTTTGGAAAAAAGCTGTTAAGGTATGTAAATAAACATTGTACAAATCTTTCTGTGTAAATATGTCACCTTACAATGTGGACACTTGCAGCTTAAAATCAGCTGTGGCCTATATATGTAAAAATATATTTTTCTTTTAAAATTTGGTGGGTGTGGATTATATTCAGGCGCGCTTTATAGTCTGGAAAATACGGTATATGTAGGCCTTCTACTTTTAAATATTTAAAAAATGACAGAAGATTATCAAGACTGTTTAGAATGGATAGTTTTGAAATTGTGCCAAACATGCCTGCGTAATGAATGCAGAGGTATAAATTGAGTATTTTCACACTAATGATCTGATGGATTTATGTGACCACTAGAGGGGGTAGTGAGTCATTCTGTCCATACCACAGTCAGGAAAACTTTCGCCATGGGACTTCGATTAAAACATCCAAAACTGACCAGATGGGTCAAGAAACACAAAGAAACAACCTTTTGAGTCTAAGACAGTGACAGTGATACAAACTAGAAGCACTGTTGTTTTGACCACTAGACACAGCTGTAAATGAAAAGAATGGAGGTTGGTGTTCACCATTCAAGCATTTCTTCTACACTTTGATAATGAACCTTATAAAGTTCTAAAATTACTGTATGATGTTGATATCATGGGTAAGTTTGCCTTTGTTAATCCACATTTCAGACTAAATAGTAGTCGCTTTTCCATTGATACTCTAATTGTATGAATATAACTTGTGAAAATAATAAAATTCACCTACTAGAAAAACAACAATTTCGCCAAAACTCGTGTTGTTCAATTAAAACTTTTTGCACTGGCAAAAACTGTTTTTCTGGGCATAGCACAATTGGTATATCACACAAAACTGCAATGGAAAGACCTTTCTTCGCAACTAGAGTCACATGAACTAAAAAAAAAAAAACAACAGATGTTGATGGACGTCACAACAAGCGAACAAGAAGAGTTTCAAAAGAAACACTGTGCGGTATGTGTGGACACACCAGGAAACCAAATATTTTTTAGTTTAGTATGGGATAGAGGGGTAATATATAATAATAGTGAATATATCTGTAAATCAACATGATATTTACACTTGTCGCCATGTTTAAGTAATGACTTCCCATATTGTCTCGCGATAATAAATCATTATGTGAAAAGACACAGAGTTAATGTCACTGGCTGTCAAACTAACCCACTATGAGTTTCTGTTTGAGGGGAAAACTCAATGATACCATAACACACAAGTGTGTAAATAATAAGCTTTATATTTTATTCAGTGAGTGATACAGTCTGTAGATACATCGCGTTGATACATTAGTGGTTTTTGATTGTAATAAGTGTGTTCTGCTACATGACTTGCCCCTGGTGTAGTGTTTGAAATATCAATACTGCATATAACCTCTTTAAGAAAGCAAATGAGCTTATGTCCCAAAGATCACTTTTACTTTAAAATATATCAAAGTTGGTCATACAAAGTTAACTGACAAAAACACATGGATTTTTGTAGTGAAAATAGCTGACTGGCTCATTTTTTGACTGTCTGACATAATATTTTTAACTCAAACATCTGGTCATCAAACGACTAGGCATGTGTAAAACTTTTAGAAGAAAAGGGTGAGTGGAGCTAGTGGTTTTAAAAGATGAAGAAATACTGACGTCATTGCAAACGCAAAGAGAGGGAAAGAGGGAGGAAAAGGAGAGTAAGGAATACATAAACAGGAAGAAACGAGAAAGACAAAAAGGGCTTGAGTTGGAGGGAGGGAGGTGGTAAGACAGTGAGGGGGACAGACAGGGGGTAACGGAGGGAAGCAGAGAAGAGTTCAAAAGCACTTGGAAAATTGTTGCTGTAATAATAATCTGTTTCCTGCTGTACTGGTGGAGAAAAGGATGACGTTCAACTCCTAAGAGATCCAGGCATTGCTAAACGAGAGCCAGGCCTGGACCAAAGACGCTTCACAAACACTATGGGTTATTTTGGTGTTAATATTTGAATGTCAAAGAAATATATCTGATAGTATATATACTTGACCAAGTTAACCCAGGATAAACAGTGCTCAGGGTTGTATTTACAGAGGACTTCCAGAAAATCATCTTTTTGTGAATTTCATGGATGGTATAGTCTACAGCAGGGGTGTCCAAGCCTGGTCCTCGAGAGCTACTGTCCTGCATGTTTTAGATGTATCCTTCTTCCAATACACCTGATTCAAGTGATAAGCCCTGCAGATCAAGCTCTGCAGAAGTCTGATAGTGATCGGTCCGGTGTGCTGGAAGAAGGAAGCATCTAAAACATGCAGGATAGTAGCTCTCGAGGACCAGGCTTGGACACCCCTGGTCTACAGTATGGCACCTACTTGTTTATGAACCTCTTGTCTTAACGTCTAATGCCACTCATAACCAAGAGGTACTGTTTCCAAAAGTCCTGGCTCCATAGTCAGTATTGTTTTTCCTCATTTGGACCCCTTAAGTCAGGGGTGCCAAACTCCAGTCCTTGAGGGCCAGTATCCTGCATGTTTTAGATGTTTCCCTCTTCCAGCACACCTGAAAGCTACTACGTCATTATCAGGCTTCTGCGTAGTATGATGATGAGGTGATCATTAATTGAACCAGGTGTGCTGGAAGAGAGAAAAGTCTAAAACATGCAGGATACCAGCCTGTGAGGACCAGAGTTTGACACCTGTGCCTTAAAGGAATAAGACACCCAAACATGAAATTAAGTCACCCCCAGGTTAGCGCAGTTGCTGTAAACCAAGGGTGTCAGTTAGCATGTCCTCCAAAAAAAAGTGACTGAGATAGCTAAATTTTTTTCAAAATATATCTTGGGAGCCGTGTGTTCAGAACGAGTACAAATTATAATGGAAAACTGAACGAGGCTATTACCTGGACAGATATTTTCTTGGAATTATATTCGGCCTCATCACAGGCAAAGCACCGCGAGATGGGCGCAAAGTTCTCATGCAGCACTTGAAAACCCCCAACTTCTGTAAATACACCAGCGTGGATATGTGGAGACAGTAAAAGGTGCTGCAGAAGGACTTTTTTGGAGGACATGCTAACTGACACCCTTTGTTTACAGCAAGTGCGCTAAGCTAAAGCTAAAAGCGCTGCTCCTAAAGCAGGACAATGCCTGGACGGATTTGAACCTTTTTGTCACTGTTCTAACTCTGGGAGTGACCAAGACTGACTTAATTTCATGTTTGGGTGTCTTATTCCTTTAAGTGTTCCAGTGGTCCATCTTTAAATTATTTGTTCATTAATAAGATTCAGTGTCTGCAATGTCAACTTTGATTGATGGGTGTGATTGACAGCTCAGTTGCCTGACATAGTGGACTTTCAAAAGTTCTGGTCATTGAATAAAAACATATTTTTTCCTGACAGTGAGCTCAACTGGTGTTTTGGTAGTAAATTGATAAAGTAGACAGTTTTTCTAAGTCAGTAAGCCAGGGTTTAGGATAAGCTCTCCCATAACACCTTGTGTTTCTGCAGCTTTTGAAATATGGTCACCTCTGGCTCATAAAGCAAACGTGATGACAGTCAAAACACAGATTCCTGGGTTCCAAACAGCTGTGCCCATTGCATAAACACAGTCAAGACTGCAAAGTGTATATTTACATAACACTTCAGGCTCATTTAGTTCCACCCCTTTTGTCAAAATATGGTCACTTCACCTTCAAAAATTCAACACAGCAATGGTTAAATTGCAAAATACTGGCTTCCAAATGTATCCAATAGGTGACATCATCATTTAAATTATTGTTACATTATATTATACACAGTCTATGTGTCGGAGTCTGTGTTGCTGTGAGTCAGACGTTTGCTAACATTAGCAGACTGTCCCTGGTGGCCAGGTATTAAGAGCACACAGTGTATAACTGGATTCTCCTGAGAAATGAGTCTCTGGTTCGATTCCAGACTGACTGGACTTTTTACTGCACCTTACACCTCTACCATCTCCCCTACAATTCCTATCTACTGACATTTTATGGAGGTAGATGGAAAATAATGAATATTCTTGTTAATATGTGATTGGATTATGTGAGTAATCGGTATTCTTTGCAAGAGTTGAAAAGTGATGGCAGGCACATTTGCACAAACAAGTGCAATTTGGGTAAAGGTAAATGCAGTAATTGAACATCTTTTCTCGTTTTAAAGCTTGTAGGCTGCATGAGGAAGTGATGAGCATAACTAAAGTAATTGTGACTTTATGTGGTAAACAGTACCATACGTCCATGTGCTTATAGGTGAAAATATAACCCCTTTATATTGGATCCAGACTCAATCTGGACACAAGACTTGTGTAATTTTGAGGCCTGTGTCTTTCTTTTGCATCTTTTTGCCTTTTAATCTGACGGTCTGCTCAGACGTCTGTCAGTCTGTAAAACCCTATGGCTCTAGTGCCATCATTTCTCTCTCTCCTCTCCGTCTGTATCAGCCTCCTTCACCCGTCTACATTTATGAGGCCTTATCTTTATATCGCTGCTCTTCTTTTTTTATTAGATGTTGTTTCAGCTGTGAACTGTGAACCATGGGCATTTCTCTCTGTCGTGGGAATAATGCCTCTATTGACTAACTCACACACAAAGGCAAGGGAAAGCTGATTGTGTTGTCCTGATTATTCTCAACATCATCCTTGTTTACTCAGTATTATTCTTAACAGAATAGAATTGGTTTGTTATTTAGAAGATTGTGCGATGAATATTCTTCCGTTTTTATGTCTTTGTAATTTTATAAGTTTTATGAAAGTTTAGGTTTTGTTCTATAAGTAGTAGAAGTTTTTCTTTAATCCTTTGCATCCGTTCATCATTTATGTTAACATCTGGCTTGTTTCTTGTGCTTGTTCCTGATTTTATTATGGCATTTAATGTTTCCTCTCACAAAGGGGGGGTTTACCATCCAAAATGAAATGACCCAGGATAAGAAAGTGCATACTGCACTACTTACAACATAAAAGATGGTCTGTGTCACTGAAAAAGTCATTTGAGTCAGTCTATACCAGGGGCATGCATTGGTCATGACATACAGAATCAGATAAGCTCACCAACTAGCTTACCTTGCTCTTCCTTTTTCTGCACTCAGCCTCTTCCTTTCCTCTCCTACTTCCCCTTTCTGACATAAACAACTCTCTAATTTACGACCAATAATATCCTGATTCAATCACCTGATTGATTTTGGACTTGTGTTCCACTAATAAATCTCAGCTCTTCTTCTCTTATTGAGTCCTCCATTGGATCTCCACACTCCCCCACCCAAACACACACAGTCATGAGCACACACACGCATACACGCACATTCGTATAGTCTAATGGTATTAGAAAATCAAAGTCTCTCATTTTGTCTCAGTATATCCTCAGGGCCTGGTAATAGATCTGGCTGTACTTATATCCGGAGAGGGGAGGAGGAGGAGGAGGAGACAAAAAAGTAGGATAAGAGAAGAAGAAGAAGGAAAAGAAGAGATGCTGCAAGCAGAAGATGGAAAATTGAAGGGATGGGAGGAAAAATTTGAAGAGGATATGAGGAAGAATAAAATGAAGAACATAAGAGCAGTAGATAAAGAGCGTTAATCAGGATGTGTGCGGTTCAGTTTGTGGACTGAGGCTGAATTAGGACATCTTTATCAGGTCGGTAGGACTGAGGCAGAGCGACAGGAATAGTAAATCACAGTGGGTGGTGGATGAAACTTACTTGTCTAAGACAGGCTTTAATCTGCTGTGGGTATGACCATCACCAAAACATGATGAAAAATGGAAATTTTGCATTATGGCTAAGCTAAGATAAAGAAATATGTGTCTAGCTGCAGATTGTCTCCTGAACACTAAAAGCTGTATCCTGCTGTAAATATGACCTGTTTGCAGGTAAAACATCATCTGTCTTGTTTTAATGCAACCTTAATGATGAATGACCGTATGTACAATGTGGATTCTGCCTCCCTCTTTACTCAGCATGATCACATCCTGCCATAGTGAGCAACATTTTACATCTGCATCTAATAAAAGAACACACAGTTGTTCCCTTTCTGGCTTGTAAATGCCTTAAGGTGAAGGGATGTCTTCACATTAACCATCATCAGTGGTTGTACGTATGTGGTTTATGACCAGCTCGACTATTAAATGATGGTCAGAGCTATTTTTAAACGCAAGTAAATTTCTTATTTAAAGTGTTAATGGATGTGGACATGTATCGGAGCTCAGAGTTTAAGAGTAGACTTCATACAACACTCATGACTGAGCAGAGACGGGCAGATGTAGCCTCGTACACAGTGGACAGTGTAATCACATCTGACTTTATGTCCATGTATACATTTGCCAATCCTCTTGCTGTGCACCTTGTGGCCTCCCTCCCATTAATATAATTAAATTCCACTACAAACTTTCCCTTTGAAACAAATTAATTAAGATGCTATTATTTAGCCATTGAGAGGTTAATGACCACCATTAGCAGCAAAGGCTACATCCACCATCATCAGCCAAACTTGGTTATTTGGTCCATTTTGGTTATTTACTGAGCCTGAGATTGATGGCTCCTGATACTGCTCGTGACGCTAATTAGCTTTTAAAACATAACACACTCCATCACTGCTCAGGACTGCAACGGCAACTAGAGAACAATCCCATCATCCTTTGCTGCTGTCTGAACAGGGAGAACAGGGAATTTTTTAAAAGACATGGAATGCTATTTGCTGTGTTGGTAAGGGGAAGTGTGTAAAAGCATTTAGCCTTTAGAGTCACTGTGTATAGTCCTAAAAAAACCTCAGCAGCTGCAGTTTTACACTTTTATCCCTTTGCGTGTAAATAATGGGAAAAAATACAGCTCATGTGCACGTACTTTCATCCATTAGCTTATGGAGAACTTCACTTTGATAACCCAATAATTATTAAAAAATTGTTCTTCTTCTTATCGTTATTATTATTATTATTATTATTATTATTATTATTATTAGTATTATTAGTATTATTATTATTGTTAGTAGTATTAGTAGAAGCAATTATAATAATTAATAAAGTAGGATATTATGAAGCAAAATATTAGAGATGATTTATAAAGTGAAAAATAATATTGTTCCAAATAGCATTCAAGAGTTCTTTGAATTAAGAGAGAGTAATTATAATTTAAGAGGGCTTTATATGTTTGAATGTATGAAAGTGTGGAGAAATGTGGGTGTGAAATTATGGGATGGACTTGATGATGAATTTAAGTTGTTCACTTCTTTGAAAAAGTTTAAAAACTGTTTTAAGTATAAGATCATTCAGGAATATTGTGTTTTTGTTGTTCTTGATTGTTTTTGTTATAATGCAAATCCTTGATAATGTACACATTTAGTTTGATGTAAGTGGTGTGTATCAGGTGAAAAGGAGAGGCAAAAAAATAAGGTTTTGCTTCTGGCTTATTCCTTTTTTGGTTTTCTTGTGTTTATTATGGTTGTTGTACTGTGCACAGTGATGATGTACAAACCAAAATAAACTATTCATTCATTCATTCATTCATTCATTCATATAACCGTAGTCAGTGTAGCAACATATTTTGAAATATAAGGACAAGGATATATATAAAGGAGTAAAATCAAATATAGTGAATGTGGGAATATGTGACATCTTTACTTGTAAAATGTAAATATCTGTTCTTCTTAATAGTATGAATCTCCATATTTTACTCCCCATTTATCTCCCCTACGCTGTATTCTAATCAATAATCTCTGTCCCACAAACATGTACAAGTGTCCCCCACCAGTTACACCATAATATTTAAGAGACAATAACATTTTATTCTCCTTTGTTTCTCACTTCACAAAGTTAAATAAATTGCTTTACACCATGACGTCATTGAGAGGACAGTGGGTGTCAGGTAGTCGACCCAGCTCTGTCAAATCACCTGACTGCTGTGGATTTGGGCAGTGTCCAAAGGTAGAAATGTTAAAAAAAAAAAAAAAAAAAAGCCCACTAGGGACCATATAAGTAACGGAGCCTCCACCAAAGGGCATTTAAATGACATTGTGTGGATAACAGAACTGATTGTCACACGTTTACACTGTAGGCAATTTACGGCAGTTCCATAAATGTTTATTAGCTTTTCTTCTATTTATAACCTCTGAAAATCATGATGAGCCTGAGTATGCCCTTCTGTCTCTGTACTTTTATGATCTGGGTGAATATACCCAGTAACATATACCCTGCCTTAGCATGCTTGTGTTTGTGTGCTTTATTATATATATTTGACATAGAGTATAAACATTCCTAACTCTTAGCATTTTTTTTTTTACAGTATATGCACATGTATGACATCCCACGCTCTCTGCAACTCACAGACACACACTCATAACCACTATCTGTACCACTCACACACAAATAGCTGTACTCCCAAGCCAATAGCATGTGATTTAAGGCAGGTTCCTGTAACAAGCTTTTATCTGCAAGAGTGTAAATCAGCAAAACTGTACATAAGCAGGAAGCTGAGATTCCTGAAACCCCCTGAAGCTCAGTAAATGAAAAGGTTCCCTTAATGTGTCTCTTTTTTTTTGTTTGTTTGTTTTAAGAAATAGTAATAATTTGCATTAAATTTAAAGTAATGTTTTTTTAGAAGTCTGGTTTTATAAAACATCCCTCACAGTTTTTAGGACAGTGCATCTGCCATTAATGAATTTCCCCCCAGCGATAAATAAATTGTATCTGTATCTATATTTTGAGAACAGATATCTACACTTGACCTTTATGACAGGTGGTCCACTACTCATGTTACCTCAGCACCTTTTATGTCAAAACAATTTCACAACCTTGTTGAGACAATTTTACATTATTACTTACCATGTAAAATCTTTATGAACTAGACTGATACCTGTTATGGCATGAAGTTGAGAAATCTATATGTGCAAGATTGTAAAAAGTCAGCATTCCTCAAACTCAGAAGACATCCAGACATTATCCTATTATTATATTATTATTGTTTATTAA
>JAQQZY010000008.1:16746594-16766473 GCA_030068375.1 Ostorhinchus rueppellii
AGATAAGATAAGATAAGATAAGATAAGATAAGATAAGATAAGATAAGATAAGATAAGATAAGATAAGATAAGATAATTATTCATTCATTCATTCATCTTCTGAACCCGTTTTATCCTCACTAAGGTCATGGGGGTCACTTGGAGCCTATCCCAGTTACTTAAGAGTGAAATATATGATAATTAAAATAATAATAATAATAATAATTTTGGAGCCAGCTTTATTTTGTTGTACACAAGAAAAAGAAGCAAAAAGTGATGAAATATGTCAATGAATAAACCAACAAGAAGTTTATTATCATAATATTAAATCTGAATTTAGAAGTTTTGACAGTGTAGCTCAACATTTTTATGCCAAAAATGCACATTAAACTTTTGTCAAGTTATAATTTAATTGGTTAATTTCAACTTGCTTTTTTTTGAAGATTGTCATATATTGATCAAAGAAAATGTATAGCAATGATTTTTAATAATGACAAATGTCTCTAACAGATATAAAAACCTTAATATTTTAAGGAAGTAACTTTCTGTAAAAGCAGATGTGTTGATTAAAGTGCTGTTGAATTTTAACACTGACATGTTAAAAGTGTTTGAATTTTAGGGAAGCGCCGCTGGCTCAGCATTTTGACCGGACGGAGGAGGTGTTAAAGAGACGAGGCAGATCTGTGCTGGTGTGAGTTACATGAGCTCTGGTACTTAGAGAGGCGGAGGATTTGGAGGTAAGTAGGAGAAGAGTGATCCAGGGCAAGGGTGATGACTCAGGGTGGATTTATGACAAATAAAATAGTTTATGTGCATTTTTTTCTCTGTAAGTTATGGGTTTGATCCAATTTCAGGGATGGGGATTAATAAATTATAATGCTCCTTAGCGTTTAAATAATCTTCTTCCTGACTGTTCCACACAACTTATCTTCTATCTTCATTTTGAGATATCTTCTTTTTGTTCGTCTATGTCTTGTCCTAAATAATAACGTTTTCACCCTTCAGAGGTTTGAAAGACTGTATCCTTTTTTCTTTACCTTCTGATTTCAATACGCAAAGTGATAGCTTACCTCACATCTTACTTCACTGTTATTTATTTTTTTATTTTAATATTTTGGTTAATCTTTTCTAGTTCTTCCCCAAGGTCAAAAAATACTCAAGGAAATGTAGCTGCTCAAATGTGCAAACTTGATCATCATTATTCTTGTCTCACAGAATAAACAATTATATGGAAATAAATATTAAATACATTTTTTATATATTAAAGGTAATGGTACCCGAATTAGGTTTACAAATGTAACATGTGCCTTGAATTTGCTTCAAGGATTGAAATAATTTCTCTTTGATGGAGTGTGTCTTGTTTTGCCTTCCCTCTTTGAGCAGGAAATGATTGAATGGATGTCAAATATATAAAATCCAGGCTTTTGGGTTCATGCAATAAAAGTGATTTGGTTGCAGTTTAAAAAAAATGTGATGGTTTGGTTTAAATAAAACAAAATGTAAGTCATTTTTCATCACATCTTTACAGACTTTATTTCTGTATTGCACCAAGCCCTGGCATCTTTCCCTAAACCTAACCGAGTGCTAATCTAACCATAAAAAACTACTGTCGTCACAACCAGATGACATTCATGTAAACGGAGCCGGTGGATCTTCTGGCAGAAGGAAATATGTTGCATGCAAACAATGTACATTTATGTTTAGGAACAACATTTTTGCCACCTTAAAATTATGATAATTAAGATTTAATTATTACGTTGAAATAAATCATAATGTGGTCGCATTTGTGTTCATAACAGAATGTTACAATTTAGTTCCATAGGTTCATAACTTCTGTACGGGGGTTGTCAGGAACAGCCTGCGGGGGAATTTCATCATAATGTCACCACAAATTCTAGTTTAAGTAGGAACAAGTTTCAGGTATACAGTATTTTGAGCATGTCCTTACTTTGTGTGGTCTACCAGCAATACTTAGCACCTTATCATCAATCCAACAACAGCCTGTTTTGGCTGGTCCAGGCCTGTATGAACCCGTGAAATAGCATTGCGCTGGGTTAATCTTAGATTTGTGACACAGGTTCTATTTTACTGTTCTTGTTGGCATCTCTTCCTTTCAAACACTGCCTTTAGATATAAGCTATAAAGGTTTTATTTGGTATTCCATCCCTCTCAACTTTGTCTATTAACTTGTCCACATGCAGTGCTGACCCCGCAGAGATAGACCAGTGACGTCTGTCAGTGTGTCGACTTTACAGCTCCAATGGGCTGGAGGACAAGTGGGTATAAGGATATCCATGCTAGACTCAGTGGCATGATGGGACGCAGTGCCAGACATACCTGTCCACTCTACAACTATGCTAACCCCTGTCTCTATGAAGAACAAGATGGTGGTGTTTAAAAGCACTGCTGTCTTTGAGCAGATACTGAGACACTGATATTTCACACGCTCTTGATTTCCTCCCAGGCTATACGATATCGGGCTGGCAGCCATCTTGGAGTTTTAACTGCGAATGGAGATAAGTGTCGTGACTCCAAGGTTTCATTACCTCCTGCACAGTTTAGCACTGGATAGCATTAGCTGTTAATGGCCCTTCTAACTAAAAGGAGTGATTCAGACAGACAGCATTCAGCCTATAAAGCCTCCTGCTAAAAAAGGATACACTCTTAAAACATAAGCCGTTGTTTTCAGCACTCTTGTAGCTTCACACAGCATGTATCTGTGTTTCTTTTTTAACACTGTTGAGGTTTTAATAGTAAAACATACACCCTATTAATGCAACGTTGAAAACAAACATGTATTGGTTTAATCTCAAATGACACACGTGGATACATGGATATCCATTTTAAAAAGTTAGTTGTGGATTTTACAAGGTGATGACAAAGACCTTGACCACCTAATGAAGGACTCCAACAAATGCCAACAGTGAAGCAGACATACGTTTAGTTATGGAGCTGTAAAATCCTGCTGATTGGTTCGTCAGAGGTTTAGTAGCTCTCACAAGGCAGGACATCTATATTACCTTTTTAAACCTTCCAGACTATTGGAAACACCGCTGACCCGTTTTTAGTTTGTAATTTCTAGGGTTGGGTGAGTGAATATGGATACATGAACAATGACACCTGTATGATTTTTCACTTTAGTATGACGAGGCCTTTTCACAATAAAACAAGACATTAACCAGACTGATCTCATGAAATCACATTGTATGTCATGCCAGTTCTTATGGCATTTGGTGTGCTATACTTACACAGTTTCACCCTTTCGTCTGTTATTATTTGATCGCATGTCAATGTATGCCAAGATACATACCCGTAACACCTAATCATGTGGTACTTGACATGACATGAGCATACACACAGAAAGCTTATAATAATTCATGATACCACATTGACATTAACATTGTCCAGAAGCTGCTAATTCAACATAGAAGCAGAATTATGAATGATACCATCAGCTAAACTGTTGTACAGTCAAATTCTGCATTTTATCACAGCACTATAATTACATTCACTACAGGATAACTACTATTTGGATAATTTGCAATAATTCCCATATCCTGTTGCATTATCATGTGAACTGCATTTTTAGATATTATTTCTGAAACTTTTGTTTTTGGAAATTGTTCTCATTTTAAAACACATTCCCTGCATGAATAAGCAGTTGAATAAGTTCTCAAAACTGTGCGATTTTTATCTTCTATCTAGCATTTAATGGCTACTATAAACCACCCCAGCATCTTCATTTGCAGTCTTAGAGCCAAAAGAAAGTCAATCCACACAAGTAAACTAATATTAGCTTTAATAGTTGCCTTGATGGTCACAAGATGAATGCTGTATCTCATCTCATCTACAAGAACATAACAACGTTAGCAAGATTTGATTACACAGAATCTAAATTTAGCTGAGCAACTTATCAAATCAAATAGAAATAAGATGTACAATCAGAGTTTGGGGCTGCTAAGATCCATTATTTAATAAGAGAGCCCCGACGTAATCTAAAGTGTATCCATGAAATTTGCTGCTGTGCACCGATGTTCTTGAAATTAAATCTGTCTTATTTGCTTTTTATTCATATGCCTAACGTGCATGTGTGTGAATAAATATATGACATAATTTTATTGTTCTGCTTGACTCTGCTCAATTTGTGCCTGTAAAATGAAATGAGGATTGCCTGTGTGCTTGAATGTTTGCATCTGTAATAGATTCTCAGCAGGGAATATGTCCAATTCTAGAGCACTAATCGACCCGTTTTCATTCATTTTAACTACATACAGTACGTCAGTGTGTAAATGTGAATACGAATAAACAGGATGAAGAGGATGAAGGTTGAAAAAAGAAAAACAGTGGATGAGTCCCTCTGTTATACTGTTTACTGATCTGTTTCTTCTTTGGCTTCGTTACCAGCGTTGAAATTTAAAGAGCGATGTTTAACAGGGCCCTGGGTTAGCCTTTGACAGGTATACATAGAAGCTACTGTATCCTGCCTATATACAGAATGCATGATGAGATTTCCAAGCTGTAAACATAGGAATAAAAGGTCAAGGGCCATTTGGGCATGTCGAGTGGATCTGGCAGCCCATAACAGGCATCTTGTCTCTCTGATAGGTAATAAAAGCAAACAAATTAAAA
The DNA here is from genome assembly GCA_030068375.1 of Ostorhinchus rueppellii. Taxonomy (NCBI): domain Eukaryota; kingdom Metazoa; phylum Chordata; class Actinopteri; order Kurtiformes; family Apogonidae; genus Ostorhinchus; species Ostorhinchus rueppellii. Next base: position 16,751,203 of record JAQQZY010000008.1, read on the forward strand.
GCCCTGTTTAGCTCCCAAGACTGGTGACATTTACACACTGATCACAATGTTTATGGCGATGGCTTTTGCCAAACCCTGGTCGTTGTCTCTACATGTGTCACTGACCTGTTTTTCTTCCCAATATAGTCAGTTATGTTGGTGTCTTTGTGCTTATAAGAGGACAGGGGCAACAGTAATAGCAGTGTTTACATCAGGAAAGGTCAAATACAAATTTTGAGGTTATTTCTCTACATATTTAGTGTAGTGAAGAGCGAGGGCTATTTTTTTTTTTGTTGTACATTGAAAATTTTGGCAGTTAATGGCGTGCCGTCTGTGACTTTATATTTGCAATTAGTAGTGTCCCTTTATTGACCATGGAAAGTCATTAAACAGATGTTATACATGCTCAAAATATGATTTCTTAAAATATTCAAAACAATAGCTGTCCAGTGGCACGGTCGCAGCCCATTTTCCATTAACACTGACATATGGTTAGGAGCCATTTGCTTCACATGCCCTTTTTAATTCACTGTATGTCTGGCAGGGGTCTATTGACAAGGCCGCGTATTTCCCTGCATGCCATTTCATGCCTCTTTGATACAGTGATTTATGATGCACGCAGAGTGTAGGAACATAATGTAAAAACATTGCATGTTGTCGGCAAGGGATAGACTCTCAAAGACTGTTTGTGATGGTTCACAATGTTCGGCTGCCTTATCATTCCAAATGTAATCCTGCTTGTTCGTCCCTGGACTCACAAACAGTAGAGTCGGGTTTCTTGCTCTCTTCAACCTACTCTGGGACTGTGATGACAAGGTACAATCCCATAATAGAGTTTGGATCTTATTATCAACATGCTCCAAAACTGTATGAAGGTGATTTTCATGGCCTTACATGGAATGCCAGCCTATCTAACACATCTGATGTATTAAGAGATCTGACATTAGGCCGTATTTTTCTTGCACATGCCCTGCTGACTACACTTACGTCCATTTTGTAACAGTAGACACTTGGATATTTTTAGCTAAATTTGATGTTTTTGTCATCTGTTTCTACAGCTCCTTATAACCAGACTCATTTAAGTTATTAATTTCTTTAGTCATTAAATGCGCACATAATGTTTGCTCCTACATGGTCTCTTGCTGCCCTCTAGAGTACTGATACACACTTCTCTCACACATACAGAGACATACAAAATATAAGCATTTACATTAATGTACATGCATATATTCTGTCTATCCAAATAAGTTCTGATATGCAGCCCATGTAACACTCTGACCTTTCCACAGATGGGGATAATTTACCTGAACCACAACAGAGAAGAATAGCTATTAAAAAAGTTACTATGAAATTCTAATGTGCAGTGATGGAACATGTCGACATAACACATAGCTTAAAAGTGTCTCTTTTATTAGTGTGGTGAAGGTGGTTGTACTTCAACTAGCAGTGGTGTAGTGGCAGTACCACAAACAGAAGCACCAGCGGTCATCAAAGTGTACCGGCACAAAGATACTGTAGCATTTGCAGTAACGTGCAGCACATAATACTCCAGTTACAGCAAAGAGTTAACTGCTGCTCATAAAGCACCTTTTCAGATTTCTGTTGTAATACTTAAATCAACTCTTTAAAACATGACAGTGCCTGTGGTCTGTGGATTCATCTCTCCCTTTGCATAGCTATGTGGTGATGTCTTCATCAGTGAGACGTGTAGCAAGCTGCTTCCGTGATCCGTTTAGTGTCGGCAGAAGTCCTGCACGTCCCCTCAGGTAAGCCTCTGTCAGACTCCAGACAGATAAAGCAATATGAAGAATAACAAAGTGGAGGACGTATCCCAGAGTTCCTCCTTCAGGCAGTTGGGCAGTTTGTTATTGCCCAAGACCTGTCAAAGTCTGAAGAAGGGCTTCAAGAGGGGAATAACCCCAAGAAATGAAAGAATGGTGTAAGACAAAAACCAGACGTTCAGCCTTGCAACCTTTTAGGGGAAATATGCACAATATGTTCTACTTCAAAGCCCTGACAAGTTTCAAGTGATAATCATTCCAGATTGATATATTTATAGCAATGAAGTGAATTGGAATCCTGAAAAGTGTCCATTTATCTGTCTGTCTGTATTAATTCTAATCAATATTGGGGAAAAAAGCTTACCAGATTGGAAATTTGGTGTAATAATGACCTTGTTAATGCAACTGGGACAGTGTTGAGAGAGATGAAATGGACTGGCCTGTTTTTATTTTTTAGTTTAGTTTTAGTATTTTTGACTGGCTGCTGAGTGGCCATCCAGATCGGGCAAGGTGTCAGACAGCCTCTGGGGTCCTTAGGCCATCTGTTTGGGGTCCTACTTTAGCAGGGGAGATGTGTGGCCGTTTTCTGCTTAATTAGGTCCAGTAAACAGGCACTCATCAAAAAGCAGCTGCTAACGTCCCCATTAAGACACAGACACACTCTGATACACGTACACACACATTAGGACACAAAAACAGACAGACCACAGAGATAAAAACCACACGTCAGTAATGGTCATGCAGATGATTAACATCTTTTCAGAGAATGAGCTCTCTCTCTCACCTTGACCACTTAACCCAAATAAACTCCGTCAGTGACTTGTTCTACAGGAGACATGAGTGTTGGCTTTATTCTTTTCAATAGTATTGCTATGTCATGTGGGCAACTGCATGTCTGTGTCATACATATTTGTGTGAAAACAACCTAGTTCCCACATTATCACGTCAGACAAATCACAGGGAGCATGGGAATGCAAACAATCTAATACTTAATAGCACACTTATGGTACTGTGTGGATCACCTCACACTAAAACAAAACAAACCAGCAGGAGAAGTAGGAGCCACATTTCCACATCTCACACCCAAGCTCCTTGTTTGTGATTTCACACAACAAAGTTGTAAACTGGAGGGAAATATACTTAACCACACTGGATGTTTGCCAAATTTCCATAGGGCATTAGCAACCAACTGGTGCAGGCTCATTAAAGAGCAGAGAAACCTATAACCATTAAAAGGCCATTAGGCAGCATGTAATTTTGTGGAACTAAATGGCGGAGAGTAATCAAAAGCACATGAAGCCCAGCTGGGCGACTGGGCAAACTGTTTCGATTAGGGAGGAATCCATCATCGACAATGGCAGCTTTTTGGGGGGTCAATTTTCCTCTGTCACTTTCACTTTATGCCTCCTTCACTGTCTGCAGTTTTCATGCTCTTTGTCATTAGGATCATTATTACAGTTACATCTGCACTAGACAAGACTTCCATGTAAATACACCTGTCTTACTCAACAAAGCAGCTACATGTGTGTGTGTGCAGGTGAGATGTGTCATATTTGATCACAGTGCATTCTGGTGTTATGAATATCACACATGGGAGCTGATGGGCAATGTTAACCTGTCCACAATAAAAACTCTAAGGCTTGTATCATAATAAAAGCAGATTAGGGTGTATTTATTTATCTATGTTTTTTACTCTGATATGAAAAACATTAATATATTTCTTGCTCCAATTTCATGATTATAAGTCTCGCTGACATACACTATCAGCTCACATATTATAAATATGTTCTGCAGCTGTATTTTCCTTTTTTCCCCCCAAATACTATATTTAATTATATTACAACACTTTCAGAAAGTAATACATTATGGTTTTCTGCTGTTTGCTTGCAATCCATATATCATAAGCTACACCTGAAAGATGAACAAACACAACCCAACCATTCTAGTCTCACAAAGTCACTGAAACAAAAACTTTCATCTACCCGTTGGGAACGTTCGTTGCATTGACAATTCACAAGTGCAAACTTAATCACCAACTTAACTATTTTCGGGTACCCCAGGCAAAAGCAGAAAAAAGCAACTACCCTGGGCCTTGTAAAAGTCATGTCAAATTCTCAAACCAGCTCCCTGTAGTGGTAAATGGTGTCTAAGTGTAAGTTTATTACGTGTAAAATGTCATTAGGCCAGTCAAGGCACATATTTCTCCAGTTGTTCTGGCTTTGGAGGCCTTTGTGAAAGGCCAGACTGATTAGTCGAGTTAGGAGAGCATTTGGACTGACACGTTTTTCTGGGGGTTAAATTAAGTCCATGCCACCTTGTTTCAATCAGACAGCGTTCACACTCACACCAGAACATTGGGCACATTCATCCAGTTTATCTTGAAGTTTGAAGGCCTTAAATACACATGATGAGAAAAGACCGATGAGAAAAAGCTGGATTTAAGCTGCAGACGGGTGTTAGACAGCGTAATACTCCTCTGCTAAGGCTGTGGAGGAAGGACGTGAATTGGGGTCTAATATGAAAGGACAGCAGCAGGAGAGGGGGGAGATGACCTTTCCACTGCTCTGTTACAGGAAAATAAGCCATTATTTATTGTTTTTGCAGCTTTTTTTTATATAAACTAAAACCGCACCAGAACACACAAAGATATTTTAATGATTGATTTTAATTTATGGCACTAAGTTGTCACTCTAGACCACTCATAAGCTGCGATTTGACATTTTCGGAGTAACATTGATTTGCTACTACTGTGTCATAACAATGAACGCAAGGAAGAAATGGAAAAAAACCCATTAAAACAGACAATAAAGATCAAGTGCACATAGCAGGGAGAAGAAAAGAGGATTGAACATGTCAGCTGTAGAAGGTAGAGGAGACAGGGACATGGAAGGTTTCTTCTTTCAACACCTGATTTACAACAGTTTTGCATCTGTATTTTTTTAACCAGTTGTAGCGTTTAACTTCAGGGCTTCACATGTTACACAATGTTCACTATAAGCAGATGACAGCAGCTGAAAGAAAATACCAAAACTGAAGGAAAGTGAACAGCAGGGTGCTAAATTTGCTCACTTTGTTGATACCGTAAAACAGATTTAAAACTAAAAGGAATACTGACAAGACTGATATTTCTGTTTGGCTTGAAAATCTGGAAATAAAATAGGCTCAGTATCATATATTTTCCATTTTTAGTACAAACAATTAGCTAGAATTTCACTTTTCCTTTTGTGCTCATTGAATAGAGTGTGTGTTCTTATTTCAGAGACATTTGTAAGTTACACACTTTTAATCTCCAAGAGTGCGCAGAATAATTCATAGAAACGCAAATTTCACCCGATAAAGTTTTTATTAGTTTGTTTTGTAGAGGACAGATGTTGCAAATCCAGCTCAATTTAGTTGATTTCATTTGTTTTACAGAGTCATTGACATCAAGCCAAGATTTTAATGTGCGAGCCAGTTAATCTGGGAAATGAAGGAGGGAAAGTAACTGTTTGCCTCGTAAAGGTACAGCATGCCTTTGCAAAAGAAAGTAAAGTTGGAAACAATTCATTACCATCAATTTTATAGCCTACGAAAGTTGGTGGAAGAGCTTTCGCTTTCAGTGTGATGCACTCTTGAATGTTGCTTTATGTACCATATGTTCTATAAGAGTGCGTCCACTTCTTTTTTTTTATCATGTGTATCTCTCTCAGCTCCTATTCCTGCAAATTTTTTAATAACTGTATTTTCTGTCAGTGTTAAATTCTTAAATCACGGTAAAAGTTGCAGATGTAAATATGTGTTTTATATATATATATATATATATATATATTTTTTTTTTTTTTTCATTTTACATTTTACATTTCTTCATTTTAAAGTAATGTTCCCAGTAGAGAACAGTACATGGCAGAAGTTAAAGGGTGACAAACGTACACTGTAAAAAGTAAAACACTGAATCAACTTCAAAATTTTTCTTCAATAGGTCACACATAAAATAAATTAGTTGAGTGAACCAAATTAAATTACATTAAATTACATTCAATATAATTTAATTTGGCTCAGTCAACACATTTTTTTTTTATGTGATCTATTGAATAAATTTTTTTTAAGTTGATCCAGTGTTTTACTTTTTACAGTATATAATAGTGTATTGTAGAGATTCACCATTTACAAATAAAGTCGGAATAATTTTGTTTTCATACACATTCCTCCTTTTATTCCAATTTATACACATCACTAACCCCCTTTGACCAGGTACAATGATTACATACTGAGTCCCAGTTACACTTTATCTATGAAAAACAAATCACATTGTCACAATTCCTTCACTACAGAAAGTAAAAAACATTTTATTCCAACTTCGTACATATATAGAGTGTATATAGAGATGAACATTTCTGAAGATGTCACATTCACACTGTTAATACAGTATCCTCCTGAGACCAAGTAATGCATTTTTGTCCTCTGTAGTCGACAAGAGTTTCACAGCTGTACTTAAAAAAAATAAAAATAAAAAAAGTAAAAAATAAAATAAAATTAATGTATCTGAAAAATTATGCGTTATGGCATTATGCGGTTTCCAATTAAGGCAATTATTTAATGTAAAATGGCAAACATGTTTACTTACTGGGTCAAACAAATTGGAAACATGAAACATCTTGTCACACGTGAATATTTTAAATGCAGGTTTAAAGTTACCTTGTCGTCATTATAATGCATGGTGTTATGTAATAACAGCTAATCATGTAGTATGTCCTTTTCCAGACTATCATCCATCTTCTAGGCTTACGGTGGCTGCAGGGCACAATCAGGTGATGCAATCCTCCATACCTCTCTGATGAAAAGGCCGTTACACTCCCACTGATAGCCAGCTAATTATTTCACATGTTCCACAGGTAATAAGTAGTGGGGAGTCAGGTGAAAACGGCAACTCTGAGCTCATTAAGGCATCTGTGTTCCAGAGAATTTGGCACTTCAGACAGTTTCAGTGCATTTGAAGTTGGGAAGAAACGTGGTGAGTTTCATTAATTTCATCTTAGAGAACTGACAACCTTATAGGTGGACGGACCATTTGCAAACTGATGTGGAATCGGGCCTGTATCCTCACGCAGCCAGCCAATTAAAATTGAGCATGTTAGCTGCAGGATGGGTCCCAATGTGTGGAGGGTAGGTATGAATGCAGCTGTGATTAACTAGACCAGGCTTTAGTTAGACAACAGAACCACAGATCCTGCTCAGTTCTAACACTCCAATATTCCTACAAGAACACTTTGACTAACATTCTGCTACGAATAGGCACAGACAGATTATAGGAAAATCATTAATTGCTTCATATTTCACCATTTTCTGTTACCTTGACCTAATGTACTGCCTTAAACACACTGCAAGACACATTTTTGCCCTTATCTTGCCTGAAGAAAGAAATAAAAATATCATTATACAGATGAAAACCTTGGATCGGGGTGTAATGTTATAACTCTTAAGCTTATGCTAGTCAATATCAATGTCACTCTGACCCAGCCTGCCGCCTGCAGCGCATTAACAATGATATTACAGTCATTATTTTGGCTTTCTTTTAAGCAGACAGCAAGAAACTCCTCTGCAGTTCTGGATGTGGGCAGAGGACAGATAAACTGCTGTATTAGACCATGTAAAGGCTTTTACACCATCTTGGCTTCGCTGTATTATATCTCAGAAACACATTTGGAGTCATTTTACAATGGAATTTAGCAGATAATTTTTTTCTAAGTAACATAATCATCTTAAAGACTTTGTGTATTCATGTGCCCAGATTTCTATTAGTCTTAGACTATGCCTACTGGTGTTTGAAGCTATATGTGCTGATATTAGTTGTATATTGCATCACATCTGTGCAAGAAGAAAAACTAGAGCTATTTTTGTGGTGACTTCCAATATATTTTTCTCAGAATATAACTTTTGCAATAGTGAATAGTGAATTATCACTATTCATTATAATATTATCCTCTCTATATTTCGCATTTTCAGTGAAAATCATACACATTTATGTTTAATTTAAGTAAAAACTGAAGAAGATGTGACTTTTCAACCAAAATATATCAGACATCTACTGCCATTTATCAAACTAACATGGGGTTTATTGGTGAATCGATGCTACAGAAGTGTTTCCATATTCATGAAATGCTACTGAAAAGCTGAAAAACTGGATGTTACCATAATTATTATTATGTAAATGTGTTGATTGGATTAGTGGTTAATAAGTTATTAAATATTTTAGAACAGCAGTCATCAGCAGCTGGTTATTTCTTTGATGGTTAATATTATTTCTTATCCCAGAACAGTGAAAAACACTGCTGTTTTTTTGTTTTTGTTTTTTTTAATATAAAATAATGAAGGAAGGAGGGCATTTTGGAACTACTGTTTCTTCAACATCTATGCAATTAACCCATATAGACCCAAACATCTACCGGTGACCAAACTGCTTAATACCTGATGATCCACTAAACCTATAATTCATGTAAATAATTGGTGTAAAATGCAGTTTGTCATCAAATATGACCCATTTGGATATTTGACAATGGATGGAGACACTTGATTTATGTTCAGTTAATGATATATTTTGCTCAAAGAGTCACTTTTTCTTCAGTTTTCTCTGTTTTGATATAATAACCTTTGAATTTCCTTAGTGTTTTTGTAAACATCTAAATTAAATATATGAAAATACATGATTTACAGTGAAACATACAAATCACATAAAGATAATATTATAATAAATGGCGATATATCACTTAAGAAAGATTAAATAGAAAGAAAAATTCATTTGCGAACTGGCACAAAAGTAGCACTGGGTCTTCAACTGCCATAGTACGCCGAACATCATTTGTCTTTATTTGTACTAAATCAGTTATTAGTTATTGGCCTGCCTTCCTGGGGTCTTAAATGTTGTCATTTTTCTCATGACGCAAAAGCAGAAATCTTTTCCGATGGAACACGGAGGAGTTTTCATTTTGCCCCACACACCAGAGCAGCCTCAGTGTGGGTATTCTGTGCAGTGGAACAACTCTATCAGTCTTCTCAGCTCACTCAGCCCCCGCCCCCTCAAAAGTGTCTGACTGGTGTGTCTCTTGGCTGTGTCAGGCACTTAAGCCCCTGACTAGTCTGATTTACAAGGATGAAAAAAGGGAGTTAAGATGTTAGTCGATGAACTACAGCTATGCTCGCTTTCAGCGCTGTCCTCACTCCTCCATAATAGTATTTTACCGCCGCCCAACAAATCTACAACTGCATATAGCTTTGGGCTTGACATATGCAGGAGTCGCAGCCAAAACCCAGAACAAAGCCAGTGAGTTCTGCTGTCCCAGACAACCACAAGCAAATAATGCAGATGTACGTAACTAACAGCACACAGACAAAGCAAACAATTAGCATCTGACATGACACAGAACTCTGATGTCAATTACACTGCAGTCAAATTTAGAGTTTTTCATTTTCGTAATTTCTAAATAAATCTGTTTTGTTTCAGGGTAATCATAAGCATATTTTTGTTTATTGAGGAAACGTGACATTTGAATCCTATATGTAAAGTGTGAAGAAGGCTTTTATTCATTTTAATACTCCGGCTTCTAAGTTATTTTCACTCCACTACCGAAAAACACCAGGGCTCCTTCACTGAAAATGACAAATTATGCAAGAAATAAAGATGGATTTTTAACCTGACACTTGTATTGTGGAAAATGAGGGGCTGCTCAACACAAAGGTTGTGTACATTAATATATTTTACATACTTCACAGTCAACAAGATATATATGAGTAATATTAGCATGTCCCTGTTGAGTCTCTCTGTGTGTCCCTCTTGTCTCTCACCACAGATTCATCCCATATTTTCACCTCACCCTGCGATGTCTGGGACACTGAAAGGCCCCACTATGCACCCACACTCACACTCACTACATCATATCTGGAGCAAAGAACACAGTAACCCAATATCTGGAGTTTCCCCTCGGTTTGCTGGAGTTCCCACCCACCCCTGAGGTCCACCCTTGGCTTCAGCCCCATGATTCACTGAGGACAGGAAAGGCTGAGTGGAGACGTGTAATCCATTACTAGAGGAGGAGGCTGAGCAAGGCAACGGAGAGGAAGAGGAGGAAGAAGTAGGTGTGGGGGTGGAGGATGGATTGAAAAGGAGGAATGGAGATGGCAGGAGATATGTAGGATGGAGGACTGGAGGAAGGGGATTTTACTGGTCTCCAACAGATCATAACAGGACTCCCACAGGCGGCGTGGTGGAGATGCTGGGTTCGGGCGGAGCAGACTAAAATATGTCTTCATTATGGTGAAAGGGATCATTTGTGAGTGTTCAGAATAAAAATTACACAACACAGTCGAGCAAAATTAGTGATAGAAAAAGAAAATGCTTCCTCTGTCTGTAGTCACATGGACATAAATCAACAGTAACACGGATATTTATGTGTATATCTAATATTTTTGTAGTAAGATATTTAATGCAGTAATTAACTGTTGTATGATTCCATGGAACAAAGAAACTGAATTATTTTTAGCAAATCCAGGCTCATTGAACTGAACTGAACTGAATACAAATGAGATTAACCTTAGTTGACACTTGAATTGTAAATATATATTTGTCTCGTTTCATCAAAAACATAAAAAAAATAGACAAAAACATACAGTAACTACCTTTTTTTTTTTTACAAAAAACTCCCAAATCTGTGAAGTATTAGGGAACTGACAAAAATAAACTATAACATTTAAACTGTATATATAGCTAAAACAACATGTCAAAATTCAACAATCATATATCTCTTAACCCTTAAAGACCTAGAAGTATGTTTCTCTATATTTAACCTTCGTCACAGGAATTATTACCATTTATTATTTTATCCTCAATGAAAAGCAATAATTTTCCCATATTTAAATTGCTGATGAAGAGGATGATGATTGTTTATAAAACCTTAAAACTTTCTGTATTAGAATGGACAAAACTGAAGCAACTTTTTCAACACATATCCTTTACTGAATGCAAAAATAGCATTCACAGCTACTGAAATTGAATAAACTACATGGGTTTTACTGGTGAATCAGTGTTGCAGAAAATAACAGCATTTCTATGTTCACTATGGAGCCTCTGAGTCATGAGTCAAATGAGTCATACCTGTCACCAGAGAAAGGCTTAGAAACAGCATTTTACCAGAATTATTCACATGTATGGATTAGATTAATGATTCATACATTACATTTTAGTTTAGAGGTTATCAGGGAGGGTTTGAGGGTTAAGAAACAACAGGGTCATGCTTACAATTTGAATGTAATTTCATTAGAGCTGTCAAAATTAATGCATTAACGCAGATTAATCCATCATCATGATTAATCTGATTGAACATTTTAATGCAAATTACCCATATGCAGTGCAGAAGGACTCTGAACATCTTTTGCAACACATTCGGTCAGTTTGTCCAAGTAGAGTTACTGTCGTGCATGTGCAAAAGGGCAGAACCAACCTATAAAGATGGATGACACTAACCAGCACGTTAGCCCTCTGGATGGAAATATGAGGACAAAAAAAAACCCAAGATGGAAAAGTTGTTTCACGTTTTTATGTTGAAATGGTTGAAGATGTTTAATAAACACCATAAGTGCTTATAATATTACCTTTTTTCTTGAATCTGTTCGTGCAAAATGAAATGGGATTAATATAGATTAAAAATGAATGATACTTTACTACAATTAATCAAAATGAATCCACAGCAAGCCTAGGATTAATCTGATTACAAAATAGAATCACTTGAAAGCAGTACATTTTATACAAACTTATAAAACCACCTATTGTTCTTAAACTGAAAATCTGTAACTCTGGTCAATTATTTGTAAATTAGAGCTTTGAATCTGCCATCCCCAATAGTGTCACGTGCAGATTTCAGCTAACGCACTTGTTGTTTAAGTGTCCTTAGATCACCACGCTGAATCTCAAACCGACTCCTGAAGCCACTGTCACCCTAAAACGTGTCTCCTTTGCTCCCGTGGACCCCTGTCGTGTGGTCAGTTGTCGGTTTATATTTATATCGATGAGAAGGAGAGGTGGGGAAAGCTGAGATGATGAGGGGCAAAGATACCTCCAGCAAACCAAACGCATACTGGGACACTGGACTCCGGGGACACACACTGCACCTGCTGTGTGTCCTGGCACGCAAGGCTCATCTCTACAAACACCTCATATATTATACACACACATGCCAATTTTATTTTGTCTCCGTCTATATTTCTTTATTGCACTGCTGTGTCTTATTGGTAACGTCTCTGATTGGTCAAGAAAGTTAAGCCATTTACATTAGACTGTCAGTAGACTGTCAGCACTGTCAGTAGAAAACCTTTAAAAAAACCCCAAATAACACGGAAATTGCGTGGTACATGTTGCAGGAGAATGCACTCGGCAATCAGAAAAAAATAAGTCTCATATCAAGTAGCAAACCGCTCCCTCAAGTAAAGCAGCAGCCAAGTGGATGTCCTTTTCTAAGATGGCGATGATAATACAGAGAGTTATAATCTGTTCTGACATATAATCAGGTGTCATGTTCTCTAACAGTAAGTGCATCAAGTTTTATTTTACAAAGTGACAGCCCTAGATCCAAAAGGTAGTCCTCAGACTTTGATTTCCGTCACTGCTGTAATGCTGACAGCTTAATCTTAAATCTCTGTAACCAAACGATGCCACATACTATTTTTGATCCACCCCTGTCATTACCTGCTGCCTACATTGCATACACAAATCAAATGGACATTGATAGAGATCTGTTTGGGTTTGGTTCCCTGTGTAAAGCAGATATTTGGTATGTGGTTACTGGTGCTACATTTGTGGTATGTACCAAAAATGTCTGTTAGGGGAAAGAAGTAATTACCTGTCTGGAAAGCTCCACTCTGGTGCACGAAGGAGCCAAATTCAGCAATAGTGTTCGTTCCCATATGCCAAAATGGGATGGGTGGATGAATTGGGTGGGTTATTTATTTTTTTAACATGGTTATTTCCTGCGTAAGCCCCTCGTCTTTGAAATCCCAGGCATTTGAATCACTGACAACGATACAAAAGTGAAAAGTGTTTTCCCAGTTAATAAAAGCCACAGAAAAGTCAAACAATAAACATGCCGCTTGGAAAGCTAATATTTTTTAAATCAGATATTTATTTAAAAGCGATGTTGGACGAGCTACAGATTATTTGTATGATCAAAAAGGACATTTTACTGTTCAGTCCACAGGCCTTTCATGTAGGGCCACGTTCAAATAAATATTGAAAGCGGCCTTAAGTTAAAATCACATACAGATGATGAGGGCTGATGTTAGCAGTCACACACTGTGGGACCCATGTGCTCAGCAGAGGAATATAAATGGAGTTTTTAATTGTTTCTGACTCAGGTCTGTGGGCTGGGTCTGTGTAAAGCCAATTAGGAGACTGGAGGAAACAGTGAAGGATTGTCTGCGGAAAAAGGCTACGACTTTCTGGTAGGCAGGCAGACAGTACGCGGCTGTGTACTGTTGTGCACGTAAATGTCTGTCTATGTGTGCTGCTGAATTTGGTGCTCTCCTTACTGTGTGCAAAAGAGTGAGTGCACTTTGGGTTCGGAGGAAGAAAATGTCATATGGCATATCTGATTACGTCTTGCAATGTTTTTTTGTACAGTATTTTGCTTTTTTTCCCCCTCCCTGACACTGAAAGCCCAGGCCACTGCAAAAGTATCTAGAGATTGAAATCAGAGCCAGAAGTCTGGTCAGACTTGGAATCAAAACAGAGAAAAAAGCAATGCTGAGAAACCAGCTCTTTGGTTTTATGTGACTTATGCGGTGCTTGAATTTCACCCATTGTTTTGCATAGTCAAAACACTGTTTCGGGATGAAGAGAAACGCGGTCAGTGAATTTATGGTGCAGTTCACCAATACGAAGCTTATATACAGCATGTGAGGTCCTGTGCCATGTATTGTTGAGTACTGTGTGACTGAGACAGGTTCCCTTATGAGTGTTTTTCAGTCATATTTTCGTAGCTTACAACTTCCTTCTTTGTAAAACTGAGGCAGAACGCTGGATTTTGATAGATAGTCCGGCTCTTGGATTAAGGACAAAACTGGAAATTCATTAAAGTTTTGGATGGAACTCCACAACTCTGCAAAATAAATCCAACATCATGGCACCAATACATCAACTTTTATCAATGATATACTTTCGATTGGCTTCACATTACAAACGCATACGTTTTCTAAATCTAGGAAAGCAAATCTTTAGCCTGATATAACTGTAGTCGCTCAAGATAAGGGTGTCAAGTCAAATACTGAAAAATAGGAAAATGCAGTTTGACTGAAAGCAGCATCTTTGCGTGTTTTATTCAGCTGTGTTGTCAGTATCAGGATGGAAAAACTAAACAAGAAATAAGTCCCTATTCATATTTCATATATTTACAATGCAGTGTTATTATAAATAATGAGGTCCCAAAGGTTTGCATGCTGACAGTGTAGTGGCTGTTACTAGCAGCTATTTAGCCACACTGAGCTCCCTGGTGGCATTTAGACTCTCAAAAAGAGAGCACTGCATCACCACAGTCATTTCAGCACTGCTGCTCAAACAGCATTAGTTCCCACTGGTGAAATTAAAGTGTATGTATGCAGGTAGTGTATACATCAGGTCTGTATGTGCTCTATATGTGGGGGTGTGTGATTGGCGCTGCTTGAGTGTCTGTTTATGTGTAGCCTTGCTTTATGTTCATGCATCTGTGCCTGAGGGGGCATGTGTGTGTATCTGTTGCCTATATATTTACTTGTGTGTGTGTGTGTGTGAGAGAGAGAGAGACCGATAAAAAGAGGGAGAAGAGGCAGATGACCTGATTGGTGGCTAGGGTGGCCAGCTGGTGAGGGCTAGTGTTTCCTCTGGCATGAAAGCTCTCTCAGATCATCGCCGTAACCAGGGAGGGGGGAGGTGAGTACGTTTGTGCACAGAGGGACTCGGACTACACAGCCATTCTTTGTCTTTGTATTCGAGACATTTTACAAAGTTTTATAAAAAGATCATCAAAAGTCCATACGTGCATTTATAAAACTGCTAAAATATCACAGTAGAATAATAATCTTTCTCTATTGTACGCTGTGTTTGAGTCAATATGGCCTGCTTTGACCTTTGTCTGCAGTAAAAACACCCCAGATGACAGGTTTATTTTTGTCTGAAGTGTGATGAGTTTTCCTTAAGAGACCAAAAGGTACAAAAAGTAAAATAGCTTTAAAAATGAATGACTTCTGTTTAGGTTGTCCAAATTTTAGTGCAATATTTGAAGCTATTCTCTGTCTAATTTGAGTGATTAATTTCAGTTTTAATACAATTTATATGTTTTTATGCCTTTGATAAAAAAGGAAATGATGCGGTGTGATTCTAGAGGATTTTTCCCCATAAATAGGTTATGTAAAATCTAAAAACACACTTTCACCACACTCTGAAATTAAGAAATAATCAAATGTTTGCAGCAGGGAGGCTGTGCAATCATTCTAAACAGATCAGATTCAACAAAAAT
>JAQQZY010000008.1:16773927-16793760 GCA_030068375.1 Ostorhinchus rueppellii
AATCGATTAGATTTTGGTGAAGATCAAACACTACCTTGGCGGAGGTCTGCGCTCTCTGAGTGCTTTTCTAGTTTATGGTATGATTCCTCATGCAGAATATTACTTGAGTTACAAAATATGTCGCACGCTATTTTGCAGATTATAACTGTCAAGGTTATGTAAGAGAATGGTTTTAGTAAGAAAATTTTGTATAAGACTGTTAGAATTCACATGTGCTTGTGTGGTTTTAGTTTTTGTTGGCGTTTGTGTTGTGCTGGAAGCTGTTTTTTTGTTGTCTATAAATTATTATAATCTAATATTTGTCCTGTATCCTCTAGTTCATGCCAACATTTATTATCTGGGTGCTTCTATGAAACTGGTCCCTAAAAACAGGACACAGGGGCTAAAACTTCAAACCAGATGTAGACTAATGTTATGAAGCAAATTTGGATGTTTACTGGGATAAAAGAGAAACTAATTTTCAGATAACACACATTTTTATATTATTTTTATACAAGAATCTGCATGTAACACAGGAAAAAGGACACAAAAATAACTACCATTTTTTCAATATTTATTTATTTTCTAACTGGTACATTTAGGGAATTGAAGTAAATGTGCAAGGCAGGGTGTTGACTGCAGAGGAAAAATGACCACTGTTGCAAAAGCACTTGCAATTTATATGTGTTTAAATGGGCAGGTTCTGCATGTAACACCAGTGGACACGATGGGTTACACACGAAACCTAGAATGAGACTGAAATTCAACAGCAAATTTAACACAATGTCTTATGTATAGTGCTATATAAGACCATTTGAAGCCATGTGTTCCAGATCAAATGCACTGACACCTAGAGTAGGTAGCTTTTCCTGTCCATATTTTGGTCCTCTTTTTGGCCCCAATACTTTATTAAAAATGCATTAATTTCGGGATGGCTCAGAGCAAGAGTGTAATTTTTTTGCATTTATGTGAGGTCATCATTAGGTCCATCCCGGGGGGAAATATGTCTAAAATTTCTCTTTTATCATTGGGTCTAAAAATCTGTGAAAGTGCCAAGTACCAAAATAAACCCAGTTTCATAAAAGCACCCAGATGTCTTTAGTTCATTCCTCCCTGAATATGTTCACTTCCTGGTAGCAGAGTGCCAGTAAATGCCAGCATGTGGTCCTTAAAGAACAGGTGATATGAGACTGTGTTCTCATTGAAATATTAAAGGTTAAAGGTTTATCCCCATGGTACTGTTTCTGGACCATGTAGCCAATCCACTTTTTTTTTTATTCTTATGTGAATGATTTTCACTAGCTTACGAAGTGGCCTTGAGTGACATACAGACATGTTCCGGACTCCAGGATAAATGTAAAGCAGATGACTAACCTGTTCCAAATTGCAACATGCAACAAAGTGTAGTCCTGTTCAGCCTCTTAAACCTCTGATTAGTCACTTCCACATTTGTGTTTTGAATAAAGACTTTAGTTTACCACCACTTGGTTATTCAGCTACAGAGCTAAAATGGCCACACACTAGTAGTCAACTGGATAGGTTGGAGGTTTGCAACATTCATTCATTCATTCATTCATTCATTCATTCATCTTCTGAACCCACTTTATCCTCACTAGGGTCACAGGGTTCACTTGGAGCCTATCCCCGCTACTTAAGGGAGAAGGTGGGGTACACCCAGTTCATCGCAGGGCTGACATATAGAGACAAACAATCACGGTCACATTCACACCTATGGGCAATTTGGTCATCAGTCCATCATTATTAAGTTATCAGTCCATGTCTTTGGATTGTGGGAGGAAGCCGGACTACCCAGAGAGTACCACGCAGACACGGGGAGAACATGCAAACTCCATCGACTGGTGTTGGAATCGAACCCAGGACCTTCTTGCTGTGAGGCACGAGTGCTATCCACTGCACCACCGTGAGGTTTGCAACATGCACTGTAAAAAGCAAAACATTGAATCAACTTAAAAAATGTTCTTCAATAGGTCACACATAAAAAAAATTTGTTAAGAAAACCAAATTAGACTACATTAAATTACATTTAAAGTAATTTCAACTTATTTATTTTTTTTATGTGTGACCAATTGAAGAAAAATTTTAAGTTGATTTAATGTTTTACTTTTTACAGTGTGGGATAACAGAGTTGGGATCCTGCAAATAATAATTTCTGTCTTTTTCTCTTTTTTGGACAAAAATAACATCTTTCCTCAAAACGCAGGTGGACTTCAGTCAAGCATTAAAATCAGAAACTTATGACAAGCCTTTTCAGCTGAATGAAACATCAGAAATTTGGCAAAGAACACACATTCGTAATTGCTGTGTTCACATTCTCAAAAGGACTCAGGTCATTTCATCCATGAAAATCCGGATGTTCACTCCTGGGTTCCTCAGTGCTTTTCTCCTGCTCCTCAGTGGCATCAACAGTGTACAACACTAGACACTGTTATTTTACAAATGGAGCCTGTTAATATCTACTAACAGCTCCCAGAGCAACACAAGCATTTGCAAATGTCATTTTATAAACAAAATATGGAAAACAATAAGGAACAAGACACACAAAAAATTCTACGTGCATCTGCATTTCCAGTAGATGTTTTCTTATGATGTGTATATTTGAATCAAAGCACTCGGCCCCAGCAATAATGAACAACCACATGGAAGCTGCTGATATGTTCACTGAAAGCAAAACAAGCAAACCCAAAGAAGCACAGGAGGGCTGAACGGAAAAGCCAAACAAACCTCACAGCTCACAATCCTCTTGGTCTACTCCATCACCTTGTAACCCAGTTAAAACAACTCCATGGAGTATTGACCCATTTCCCCTGGTGTGCCACCTCAGGCATAGAGCCACTACAGTCTTAGTGGATTTGTAAAAGACAGAAGTCTGGTCCAGAGGGAACAACAGGCCGGCCTTTCCCTGCACTTCCACCTCCTCTGTGACCTTTCACAGAACAGAGCAGCCAGATATTACAACTCCTATCTCACTGGCCTCTTTGAGGATCAAACATGCCCTACACCTGGAACACACACACACACACACAACAAGCGTGCAAACAAATACACACCAGTCCCACATGCACGTACAAACACAATGACCGCCACTTGTATAGGGACACACACACACAGTACAGACACACATTCAAACAGGAGAGAAAATGCTTGTATACACACACACACACACACACCACACAAAGGCAACATGTGGTCCCTCATACACCTGTACACACACAAGAAAAACTCCAATTACATACTCTCCCTCAATGCAATCCTGAGACAGAAGATGGGAGCGATAGAGAAGAAGAGGATAAGAGGATGAGAAGGGTGCCTGGAGCCAAAACGAGTTGGTTTTCAAGAAAAGAGTCATCTAAGCTGCCAGTCCTTGTCTTTTCTTTTGGAAAAGATAATCCTCTTCCCTCTCCCAGCAGATATGATCCCTTGTCTACAGGAACCTACCGGTATGAATAGAAGCAGGTGAACTGTCTGGGGATTTGATCACTTCGGGAGCGATTGGATTCCTCAATGTAGAGATGAGCCTTTTTTCACGGGCCAGAGCTATCATTTCCAAAGTAGGCTCAGTGATCAGAAACTCACCTCTGGTTGCAGCTCAGTGATATGTAGGTGTATGTGCTTGAGTATTCTGGCTTGTAGGCATCCAAATTACAAGTTTATCTAGACATATTCTGCTCCATCTCTCGGGTGCTAAGTAGTAGGTGAAAGCTGAGTCTGCACGGTTTACGACTGGAAATGCTTTTCCCAGATGCAACTCAGCCTAAAGGATTAACCCCTAAAAAATGTATTCACCCCTCTGAAATGCACTTTTTAAAGACTATAATTGCTCCAGTTAATTGTGTCAATGTGAATCTAACCGATCGAGCCTCAGAGTCAACACAAGTTCAATTTGTGCACGTGAGTGTGCATGCTTAAAATATACACTCGTATCTATACAGGTGTGTGTGATTCCATGTGTGATCATGTTAAGCAGCTGTGATGGGGCCCGGTCTCTGGGTGGTCTCACACCCTCATCCATAAATTATTACCCCACTCGCCTGCTGCTGGCCTTGAAGTGGGTTGAGGTTAGGTTAACATACTTTGCAAGAATGTCAGCCTTCTGTATGTTCACAGTGTAGCAGAGCTCTATTTTTATAAAATACAGACCATCTGGTAGGGTTGATTATCATTTAGATTACACCGATTCTCATTAAGATAATAAGTCTGCGTATTCATTACTGTTCTCAATTCGGGTTACAATTAGTGTAATAAGAACCTTTCATGGTAGGTTTTGGCTGCTCTTAAAGTTACTGGCTTTGTGATACTTCAGATTTTTATTTTTGATTTTATTTGTTTATTTGCATTTTTTTTTCTAAAAAAGATAAATACATAAACAAGTAAATACAAATGAAATATAACAGTGCAAGGGAGGCTGAAAGCTTAATATGCTTATATAGAGGCATCCCTTCATCAACTTAATTAACAATTCAAATAAATCAAATAAACATGAAAAAAGTTAGGTAATAAGTAAATGAAACAATGTTAAAGTTATCCCACATATTGCGACACAAAATGAGTTTGTCTATACATGTGCGATCATTGACTATAACTGAAAAATTAAAAATATAATTCACAAATTGTAGTCTAAAGTTGGAGCATTGATACCATTCGTTTTTCTTTTTTTTTTAGCAGTCATTATAGTTGACCAACATACATATTTTTGCTGAGTAAGATGTAAATATCTGCACTTTGCTTTAAAAACAAAAATCCACCCTTGCATCTTGATATTTGATTTGATAAAAATGTATAATTTAAAACCATGAATTATTTGTTTATTTCATCTGTATTCATGTCAGTTGCATTTTTAACTCCAATAAATTTGTGCATTTAACAGAAAATGCTTCAGTTTAGGATACAGTTTAGTTTTAGGAACTGAAACCACTGATGTGTTTTCTGTTTTAATACCCTTGTGAGACATGATTTAAACATAGGGTCAAACTTTATCGACAAAATTTTTCATCCGTCTAAGAAGCCGAAAGTACTCTGCAAATGTTGTATCTTTGACCGACATATAAGATAAGGCAACACATGTTTGAATAAAACACACAAACAATCTACCACATTCTACTTAAAACATAATTCAGTGCATATTTTGCTGGCGTTTAATCATTCCTGTAAGTATATAAATTGCTGTTATTATCTTTGGCTATTATGTCTAATTGTTGCCATAGCTCATATAATCAGAACTACATGGTGAGATTGTGTGTGCATGTGTAAAACTGTGTGTATTTGAATATGAGTGTATTTGTGTTTCTGTGCATGTGTATGGACCGTGTGCTCCTATTGTATCTGCAAAGTTATGTCGATGTAAAAATCTGTGTATTTTTTTCTGCACGTGCACATAACTTAAACAAACAGTACATGTTAGGCAAGAATGTGGTTTGTCTGGAGATTGCAGAGGGTCTGTGAACACACCGCTAGTGCACTTAACATAGCTGTTCATCAGCATCAGCACGATAGGCTCTTTTAAGCACAGTCAGGCGTCACAGTACTTAGACACATCAAAGTTTCCATTAGAACACACGGTGACAAGTTAACTCTTGTGTTAAGCAGAGGGCGCTACAGACAGTCACACTACAACAAGTGACATCTGAAACCCTCCTGTGGCTGCACACTGATGACCCTTGATATAGTATAGAAACTTTCTGTCATCATCATTCACTGTCGAGTCGAGTCTCGTAAAATTCCTTTAAAAGGTGCTTTTAACAAACAGGTTGGCCACAAAGTACTTCAGAAAGAAAACAACACACACGATGCAGATGAAAATAAGACATGCAATGTAAAAACAAGAACGAGTTGACACTTCATGAATTCCACCAAAACTAATTTCTGTGTCCCAACCTCACCACATGCTAATTCAAGCCCAGTCACCCAATAAAAACAATGACTCTTTGAGTAGCTATTGCCACGATTTCTCTTAAGCTGACATCAATTGTTTTGACTCTGTCAGAAATCAAATGGAACTTTGCCTTTGGCTTTTTGCTATGGTTAACTCTGCAGCCTCAGAACCAATTCAAAACATGGCACATAACCAAGGCATCCACTGAGCTGCTGAGTATTATCAAATTCCCAGCGACACTTCCCTCACCTCTTAAAATGCAGAGTGAGATTGGAGGTAATATGTTCAGCTGAGTAGGACAGAGATCATTTTGATACTAGGCAAAGATTGGAAAGCGCAGGGGACGTGCAAAAAGCTTCTTAGATTGTATAATTTAATCATGCACGAAAGAAGGCAATACAAAAACGTTCAAGGCCTTTTCAAAAAAAACACTGAATTTCTTGGTCCAAGTTCTGAGCCTCTATGGGAGTGATAGCATTATTACAGAGCCAAGCTTTTATGAGCTTTGGCCTTTCATACTGATGATAAGATCCCTTTATAGCAGAACGATTGTTTTTTGCTAATGATCTCTGGTTACATTTGTGTTGGTATGTTTGTATAGCTTTGGGAAAACTGCTGAAATACTTCTTCACCGGAGTCTGATTTTAAGCTGAAATATATTAACTATTGTCTTTCGTCAGACTCCACTGAATAGCAGTAAAAAAGAAGAAGGAGAGAATCATTCCTTGTGCTTGTTTTCAAACTCCATCCCAGGCAACAGATGTTGTTCATTCTGCTTGGCTGTGCTGAGGAAGAGCACCAAATCGTGCTGTTTTCAGCCCAAATAGCTCACGCACAATTACTCTGCCAGGGATCTGTGTGCTTTGGCACGTCGCTGTGGTTCCCCCTTTGTTTTCTTAATAATTAGCTTGTGTTTTCACAGGGGGCTTATATAGTGTGTGGAAGCAACCCTGTTTCAAGGCTACGTAATCTAGTCTGTGGCCTGTCGGTTTTCCTCTACAGTATTCCTCTGTCCTTTCTTAATCTCATCCAAACTCTTTTATACCCATTCCCTTATATTCTGCCTCTATTTCTTTTACTTTTTCCTTGTTTCCTGGACTTTTTGGATGTTTTTACTAAGGCTCATATTTAATGTTCTGACTAAAGTAAGTGTTGATAAGTTCTGTTTTTCAGCTTTTATTTATTTATTTTTACATCGGTGGCCTTTTCATTTCTCCTGGAGGGTCTGTGCATTCTAGACAGGACCAGACCGATGTTTGTACAGAATGAAAATTGCACAAACACACAAAATATCATAAATGAAGAACAAAGGTCTAGTGTGCAAGAACATTTTATTCACTTAATGTGTGTTTGACACTGTTAAACACATTTCCGCTGTAAACATGTCAATCAATAGTGGCTGTGTTTAACCAGCGGTCGATATGCTCTGTGTGAGTCAATCTTATTGATTTTCCACCTGCTCAGCACCCTCGATCACCTTGACCCTGATGGGATCTGTTCACATAACCCCTGTTAATTAACCTGAACTAAGGACACGGCCACGATAAACACGTCCAGAGACACAGACACCCAAGACACTTCAGCACCAAGAAAATCACATTATATGGACACAAACACTGGGACAAATCACACCTATACAGCCTGTGGGATTTTCCATTCCCACTGATTTGAATTATTATCATGATAAAAATGGTTGTGTCAGTTCTTGTCAGTAATTGTTATGATAAATGCCAAATCAATATGCCTTTTGTGTTTCGAGGATAATGTTTCATCCTTAGTGGGAGCTGAAGCAACAATATGGTTACTTGGGCTTCAAAATGATTATTTATGACTACAACATGACAAATACTTGAATATTTTACACTAAATTCTAGCTCTACAACATTTAAAATATTTATAATGATAATAATAAAAATTAAATATTCAGTAAAATTGAATACTATACCCTACTGAGGATAAAGTGGGTTCAGAGGATGAATGAATAATTTCAGAAGCATAGGTGACAATGTTAACAAAATGAACACTACTGCAGGAATGCTGGAGTCTCTCCCATCTACCAACATCCTGGATGTGTTACCAGTACACTGCATGCATATACAGGGTGGGTGAAAAGTAACTAAGCATTAAACAGTGGTAATAAAATCCATATTCCTATTACAAAGTTATTGAAACAAAGGTTAGATGTTCTTTATTACAGGGGAAAATGAAAGTAAATCTTCATTTTTTTTATTTATATCCTTTATTTAACCAAATAAAAGCCTCTTTCATATTTCAACGAAAGCACCGGTGACGTCGACCAGTTTCCTCAAACGACCAAGGATGGAACGAACAACCTCCTGAAGGACTTTGTCTGGGATATCATTGACAACCTCCTGAATCTGTGTCTCCAAGTCAGCAAGAATAAGAAAATAAGAAAATCCCCACAACTGTTGTCTGTTTAAAAACTTATCATAACTTCAGTGATACTAAAAATTCTATAAGGAATTTCTAATGCTCAATTATTTTTCATTCATACTGTAGATACATAGATGCACGCGATGAACAGGGTGAGTTAGATTCACCAATTCACTAAGTGGAGAGAACCCACACAGGCATGGTAGAACATGCTAACTCCTCACAGAAAGGATCGAACTTAAGACCTTGTTGTCAGGAGTCAGTGCTAACCATTGCACCACCTTACAATGACATTATCACAATATAAACTGATTTTTCAGACTTTTGCCATCAGGCTTTTGGAGCACAGTCTCCCATAAGAATGAAACACCTGAAGTCTATATACCCCACTACTATTGTCTTGCTTGCAAACACACAAACATGCAGACACACAGACTAAATATTACGGAAGAGTGGTCGATGCTTCAGTTTCTACACCGTGGTGGAAAACACAAGCAGGAAACTTAACACTACAAACAGCTTCACACTCAGGTCACATTTATGGTTTAAATAGACAGTTCAAAAGCTGCTTTAACTGTTTAAAATGATGAATAAGAACAGACAATAAAGTTATGTAAGACACAATGAGCCGGTCATTAATAGACCTCTTCAATGGTCCTATATCCACCTCTGATACAAAGACCCCCTTAGTGAACATTATTCCACTTATTACATTGTCACTTAATAAAGAAACCAATAAGCTGTCAGAAAAAGAAAAAAAAAATCTTTTTCTGATTTAAAAAGGATATTGTTGCTCCAGCCAAAGAGTCGGTGAGATTCTATGGTTGGGACTATGTTATGCATAGCAACAGTGTGTTATTCATAGCAGTGGTCTGCTTTACAGAAATAACAGACCATAGTATGCCGTCATTGACAAATCAGACTTGAGTACTCAACAAAGCCATGTAGTAGAACAAAGTAAACGGATACTTCTGTTGGTTACTTGATGACTTCTACAGTGACTGAAACTGACATCACGTTTTAGCAACAAACAAGAACTTCAGACCCTGACAGACTGACTGACTGAAGTATTTATTGGACTACGAATAAAATAGTGGTTGACGGAGAGCGGTCCAGTTTTACCCACTGACAAACATCACATTATCTGTGATGACCACGAGCTTTTCCTGTAGAGCTGGAACCTGATTTGTTTCCATAAAACTAATATAGTATTGAAGCTTACAAAAAAAAAAAAAAGAGTAGTTCGTTGCGTTTCAGTGATTTGCAGCACACGCACTTTCTCTACATTCCCTTCTTATCATGTAGACACATAGAAACATAAATGATGAAAATAACAACATTCTGGTTTATTTCTGCTGTACTACATCATCAGGAGCGTTTTTGTGCAGTTCAATATCCTTAAAAAATGATTTAGGATTTTATGGCAAAGTTCTTTGAAAGTGTTATTATTCTGATTATAGGTGTATTGGCCGAACCATGCACATATACAAAAGCGGACTTTCCCCCTGGCCTGGGCTGTCAATGAGGCTGTGGGAATGGGGTCACACCTGCAGTGCCTGGCAGGGTGATAAACGATGTTGCTTTAAACTTTGGAGACCGTCATTTTTGGGAGCCTCTGTTTACCCTCCATTGAAGTATAATAGGGGCCTTTGAAGGCTTGAGCGCCAGGGACAGAGACTGCCCTCTGTCTGGTATTTTGAAAGGAGGAGTAACTAGCCCTCGATTAGCTAATGACACATTCTGCTTCGATTTACCATAATAGGACAGAGCAGGCCCCTGACATTAGGGACTGGCATTTCCTACTTTGGCTGCTTTGGAGAGTTTCTCACAGCTTACAGCGGTCAAAAGACGTAAATCCATTTTTTGCTGAAAGTGTATGAGATGTATGAAGAGTATTTCAACATACACTGTTTAAAAAAGTGCGAGCACGGTCTAAGAAGAAGTCTGCAGATATATGGAGACACTTCTCTGAACTTTGCTCTACTCCTGCTATTGCACCATCATGCACGTAAATGCACGGTACTCGTACACATCATGGCGGACAGCTCATGAGCTTCAGTCATCGCTTCCCCAAAAACCCTTTGACACTGCTTGCTGTATCAGACACTAGAGCTGCCTTTTCATGCTAGTTTGGAGAAGTCATTAGTAGATCCTCTTACCACCTCTTTTATCAGATGAGGCTACATATCAGGGTGCTCCTCCTTATTTGTCTTTTAGGCCTGAAGTGATAAAGTGATGTGAGAATGACAGTCTAGACTGCAGCTGTCTCGGTATGAGGCATTCCAAACCTCAGCTGAAAAGCACTGTAATCTCTGAATCACACACACACACACGTAGTACACACATACATTAATGACAAAGGAAAAAAAAACAAAACACAAAACCAGACACTTCCACACAGAGTGCACGTAGTCACATGGACGATCACGTAGCTAAATGCACAAAGAAAACACCCAATTGATACTAATCCAAGCATGCAGTGGCTGTGTATTAGATCATGATTAACCCATACTGCCTGCAGCACACAGAGTTTTTCTTGTAAGAGGATTTATGTGGTTTTCAGACAGGAGACTTCTATTGAAAGTTTTATATCAGCTGTCATTTATATTTGCTGTTGCTACTCAATACACTCTGATTATACTTTTCATGCAGATTTATAGCCATGAATAGACAATTTAAGAAGATGCATAGCCAAGGAACACAAAGACTGTGTATACTTGACAGGTAAGTGTGTCTTGATTTCATTATGTTTGTCATCTTATGGACACCATCCTGCCCCTTCTCAAACTTTAAGGTAAAAGTTTTTTGCTGAAAATAAGTCCATGTGCAAAATCACTTTTGATTTACTCAAAATGAAAACTTTATTTTTTCCTACTGGTGCAAAAAAAATACCCTTCCTGCCACTCTTTGATATCAAGTCACTTCTCCATACTCAGAAACCCCAGAGGAAAGTTGCAACCATAACAAATGGGTTTAAATAACAAGCATGCAGCAGCAATCTTCTCACAGTGTGGTGCATTGCAGTTGTCATTCATCACACCACCGCAGCATAACGCTGGACTTCCACAACAATTACTTCTGCCATTAAACTCTTTGTATTGTTGTCGTTTTCTCGTGTGATAAGGGTGATTACCGGCCAAGCGAGGGCTAATCTTCTCCAATCTGCTCTGTGGTCTGAGGAAAAGCAAACCTCAACTTGCCACTCAAGCCTGATCAGGCCTGTACTGCTATGTTGGACTGCCCCCCTGTGGCTTCTTGAAGGAAATATTGACTCCTATACAAAACCCTTTCACAGCACGTTGACTGAAGGTCTTGTCTGGAAATCCCAACAGGAAAATTTCTCTAAAAAGAATGAGGAATTACTTATTTAGAGTTCTTAAAGTGAAAGGACTGCAGGTATGTACAAGTGAC
This sequence comes from Ostorhinchus rueppellii, assembly GCA_030068375.1. NCBI lineage: Eukaryota > Metazoa > Chordata > Actinopteri > Kurtiformes > Apogonidae > Ostorhinchus > Ostorhinchus rueppellii. Next base: position 16,785,602 of record JAQQZY010000008.1, read on the forward strand.
ATAAACAGTTGGATCTTTTGCTGCACTGAATGTGGCTCACTATAAAGGTAAAGTGTTATTTGTGAACACAACTGCACCAGCAACACTATTTAATTGAATTTGATTAGAAACTGAATTTAAGGGACATAAATTCAATAATTTAACTGGCTCTACTGTACCTCTACTCTTTGCTAATTTTCCTCTTGAGCTGATGTTGCGCTTGCAAAATGTTTAGAATATTACAATGTACCAAAAACCTTAAAGGAGATGTAAATATTTAGTACCTGTGTACCATATAATCTATCCACTTCCACTGCAGTCCAGTCATGTACAGTATATGGACACACTGCTGCTCTCACAAGCTCTTTTACTCTCCCTGGCTACATCATTCACATCATCGTAAAAGCAGAGGCCCTTCATCACTTTACAGTACCCAGCGCTACCGTTAGCCCCAGGCTCTCACATCAAGGCCTGCAGCCTTCCGTCCCTCACTAGCTGTAAACCTCGTCTCTGAAAGTAAGGGAAGAGGGATGAGAGGGGTTATTGATGTGCTATAAACCCTTTATTTTATAGAGGCAGGGAGGAAACTAGGTGTGTGGTGAGCACTGGAGGCTCTCTTAACTGTTTCTAGCAGGTGCAGCTCTTTTGAGGAAAACTGGAGAGAACGGCGATGTCCATGAGCTGGTTGTGATGTTTGTTTGTTGAGGAGAGCCGTAAACTGCACCCAGCACAACATTCAATTTGCTCAGTGAACAGGTATGTATATATTTCCCTGATGCTTAATGACTGGATCATTTCAACCAATCTTTTTAATCCGCAATTATCACAAAGATGCAGACAGTATGCCAGTTTCTCATTCAAACCATATCTGTAATGTAGACAATTGAGTGACTCAGTAATAAGTATAGTTCCAGCTAGATAGTAAAACCAGAGCCTTAATATTTAGACCTTTAAATCTTTTATAGACAGTCCAAGGAAGATGTTGATGCTATCCGTGTCACTTTGTTATATCTAGAGATGATATATAACCTTGTAAAAAGAAATTTGAATATTTGGACTTGTTGGCATAACAGTTTCAGACTCTATAAGCAGCACGCAACTTAATCCAACCAAAATATTCTAGTAAACCTGCACACTTATGTATCACAACATGACTCCAGCATTAGCTACTGTATGACTAAGAAAGTGAAATTCTGACTTTTTATGAGACCTGGACAGCTGCTCTTCTTTTTCTCCAGCTGTTGAGTTTGAAGTGTCTGCACGCCATTTCATCCTTTTCCCAAAACCTAAATAAATATATATTCCAATACACACATCAAAGTAGCCACCGTAAACATGGACATAAAGAAATATAAAATCATGCATAGCATAAGCATACATTGACCTTGAGTACGTCTCCATGAGTAGCCCTTTACACACAAAAACTCACAAACATGTGTGATCTCACACACACACACACACACACACAACAGTCCTTTGGGTGATCATTTGTCATATGGAGAGGAATCTACAGTCATGGTCTTTATGCTGAAGGCTTGGACTTAAGGCATTCCTCAGAAAATTTATGTCCAAACAGCTGTGGTTTCATCCGTCTCTGTATGAATCTCGAAGACAACACTGTCCTAGGAGTTATGAGGGGGATCCAATCCATTACACACCTCCAGTCAACTCTGAGTGTGTATATGCACATGTAAGCCGTTTTTTCTGTGTGTCTTTGTACACCCTTCTTCCATGTGTAACGGTGTGTTCCCTACTCTCACAGTGCGTCTGCAGCTGCCTTATCTCCCTCTGTGTGTGTGTGCGTATGTGCATGTGCGTGAAGGCCTCAGAGATGGTTTGGCGTTCAGTTCTTTGATGAGTGAACACTTATCCTGTGGCTTTATGCATCGGAAGCCCATGGTTTAAAGGAGAAAAGCCCCAATTTCACATTGTGTCCATATGGGCTGTTTAGTTTCACTGTTAAAGCGGGTCCAGAGGTAAACACCAGGCCACAGTAATAGATGAGGTCTTCAAATGGTCACAGAGTTGGCATCTGTTCGCAACAGTGACATCATCAAAAAGCTGGTGTGCACATGGGGAAGAAGATAAAAAAAATCCCTAATTTAATATGGCTGTTTAATTTTCACATCTTTATTTATCCAATGAAAGGTCATTAAAAGCAATTTCCTTTTTCACATTTATACAATTAAACATGCAACACTGACTTCACTTGAGAGAAAGAGCTCACTTTACTTTTTATGTCCCAGCTTTTTACTTAATTAACAACTAAACCCATCCACATGAAAGCCTGATCTCCTACACTGATTTTGTGTTTTATTTCTAATAGTTAAATGATCCTTATAGAAAGTTTGCCAACCACAGCTCATTCTGTGACAGTTATTTCTGTGTATTTTGTCTTCAGATTAAACACACTGGTGGGAGTAAGGTAATGTAAAGAGGGGAAACTCAATGAAGTGTGATGATGATGTGATGTGTTTAGCAAGAAGGGTTCAAGGCCTCGCTCTGTGCATTTTTTCAGCGTGGCGTCACTTTCCTAAGCAGTCGAACCCCAGAGGGATGTACAGTAGCAGGGGAAAGACGGTGTATGAAAGCACAAAGAGGAAAGAACCAAAGTTGGATTTTAGCATTAATATGCACAGCTGCATATTTGTTCTTTAAAAGTTCACTCTGAAACAAACAAAACAGCAGCATATTGACCGATGGACACCCTGGTGGTCCAAGCTTCGGTTTCACCTGCTGACTCTTGAAAAAAGTCGTTTGTCCCAGTGCTGGGAGGTGAAGGCTAAATAAAAGAAAACATTGTTATCATGATTAATCAGTGGCCCTGTCAGCGAGCCCAAGGTGAATAGGAAGTGGCACAAATGACTGCATGGAATTCCTGGTATGTCAGACAGAATAAGAGCTGAAATGTCCGCCCTTCACTCACTCTCTATTTCATCCATTTATTAAAGGCACGCTTGTTCCAGTCAACTTCATAATTCCTGTTTCCCAGCAGTGCAGCCTGAAATCGATTGCTTTAAAATCCGTGGTCTGTGATAATCCGAGTTTATAAATCATAACACATCAGCCAGACACAGGATTACCTGTTCTAAAAAAGAGTTTTTCTTTCCACGTCTTACAGCTAGATGTGGTGCCTGACAAATGCACCGACACACACAACACTGCATGTGTATTTTCCCAGCAGTGAAGCTCAAAATGACATAACTGGAAGACAGCTCCTCAGAGTTTAGACTCCATCTCACCAGAATTGGATCAGTTAGTTGTTGCACGTATTAGGTTTTGTTTTCTGAATTTTTAAAAAGCTTTTGATGAGACAGGTTTCACGTAGTCTTTACACAGGATCACATGTGGTTTCCATTTTAGCATCAGGCCTAACATTTGGCACAGATTTATGTCATAGCTCGTATTAAGATTAAAAATGACCATATTTGGAAACAAACGCAAGTCACCTAAATAAGTTCTAACAATATGAGCTACTTCCTCTGTTGTAAAATATAGGTTTCTGTGATTTTCCATTTCATCTTTCAACTAGAACAATACCAAGATTTGAATATGCTTCTCGATTTCTCCAAAAACCTTTTCTAAAGAGATGTGCACTTTGGTTTCCTGCTACAATTAAGCTGAGCACCACTATCAAATACAACACAAGAGGGTGGCCATGAATTATTTTATTCACACACTGTCAAGAAAAAAGATCCTTTAACTTCTTAACTTTTAATTTACAGAATAAAATAACATTCAAGTGCCTTATAAAAGTAACTTATGTGTTTGTGCTTTTTTTTTTTGCAATAATTTTATTTTCAGCAACTGACATTTTACCTAAGTGTATGTGATTTGGTGTGTTTATTCTGAATTTGAAGCAGGTAAATGTTGTCTATTGTCAGCACTTGTATTAATTTTAGAAAGATGTCTGGAGGGGAGCCAGCGTCTCCCTTCATCTGGCCTGAGGAGGTCATTTGGTCTGATGCCTTTCACTCTATATAATATAAACTTCCTCACCACGAGCTAACAGTGCAGCTCATAAACAGGATAAATAAACAACCACAGGACAAACCAAGGTTTGGAGCTGGTTAGCGTGCTCGATTTCAACATGAGAGTTTGTTTGTTCAAATTTGCTTGCACGGTGACCTAACTCCTTTATACCAAGCACATGTGGAGAAGAGGGCATAGGAAGGCGAACATTACAGAGGGGGGGAAAAGTGGAAAAATCCATATTTTTCCAATATGCAGTCAGGGCTGTTCATCAGGCAAAGTTTGACACATGTCTTTGAACAGAGTTAGAAACAACAACTCGGTGGAAAAAGTAAAAGGATGGAGTAGGGTGGTTTGGCTAAACAAATGTCATTTTTGGACGCTGCTGCAGGGAGGATGAGAAAAGGAGAGATGATGAAAAGAATGAAAAGATACATTCCTAAGAATCTAACTCACTGCCTCACTGTTTCCTGGGCTTGATTAGAGGGATGCTGTGACTTGCGGTACATTAAGATTAAGATCTAGGCTGTCCAAAGGGAATTACAAAAGGGAAGTAATATGGGTGTCTTTATCAAATGTGACACTGGTTTTTACAAAGGCTACTCTCATTACAGTTTACACTTCCACTGTGCAGCCATGCGGCTACACTGTTACATGTGATGTTTAGAAAGGCCTTATTCTAATCAAAAGATCTTATGCTCTGCTGGTTACTTTACTTCTACCTGGATGCTAAAACCATTGGCTACCACTTCAATTATTATTCAGGAAACTATGGCTCTGATCCACATACTTATAGCTATGTAATGTTAAACATATGAACAGACGGTATTGTTTAATGCTTAAGAACCCAGTACTTCCTCTGGTATTGAAAAGCCAAAAAAGAACTTCAACTGAAATAATCAACAGAACACAAAATAGTTCTGGTTATTGCTGCCGTTCAGACAATATCAGTTTCAAATTAACAGCAGCGCACCATCGATTGACTTTTTGTATTTAAAAGTTACTTTCACACACTAGCCCTACACAAGTTAGAGCAAACAGCTTTTGGTCCGTTAGTAGTTTTCTCAGGTTAGATATTGTAAGTTTCTGTAATTAATGTAATTGTTAATCAGTCATTAGCCAAGTTGGAAGACTCTAAAGCCCAGGGTTGCAATTAAATATATTCTGTAAATAAACTGTATAAAAAGAAAATCACTGCTCAAAGTTTTGAGGGATACATTGTTTATTTTCTTATAGCTTGTAAAAAAAACAACTAACCACCAAATTTTGTCCGTACAGCATACAAATACATATGCACAAAGAAAACAAAAACAAAAGCTCACGGGTTCAGTGTCAAATTGTAAATTTCTCTCTCTCATAAAATAAGGAACCATATCATCCTACATGACAGCTACAGAAGAAGTATGACTTTGTCTTAATATTCCTTTCATAAATACATCTCACATTACAAAAAGTCAGCAGAAAATATTTCAATTCTGGAGCCACTGCCAGCTTCCACAGAGATGTTTATCAAAACTTGGAATTCTGTACCACAGAAATTTATGAGTCTCTATTAAGAGTCTGTGGATCGCAGGCACTCAGCAATATGGACCACAGATCTGAAAGCAGAATAAAACCAACTGCAAAGTGTATGCTGTTTTCTGCATCACATTGTCCTGAAATGAATGTTGCCCAAATGGTAACTCCCCATATGAAGAACCATTTGTGACTGGACCAGATTATCCAGAGCCTTGTTTTCTTCAGCTGTGCTTTGGATGTTTTGGCTGAGGGGCATCAGATGTTGTGTCCGCTGCTTTCTTGGATGCAGATTTTTTCTTTGAATCTGCAGCCTCTGCATCATACAGAGCATTCCTCAGAAAACGTGCTGCAGCTCCTTTATCCAGACGTGCTGCTTTCTTCTTGTCTGTGATCTCCTTTACTTTGTTCATGTATGTCCTTATTCTCTCCTGTAAAACAAACAATGGTTATGGATGCACTAGACACTGAAAAGCAATAATCAGCATGACTGAAAATGGAACGAGGCTTAAGTTGTCAGGGGCCAACAGCAAGGGTATATCCCCCAAATCCCTCCAATCCACTGCTATATACAAATCTATCCACGGTAATTGTTAGACAAACGATATGATCTTAATTTGAGATACAATGACCTGATAGTAGCAGAATAATGGTCAGAGAACCAATTTTTCCCCACAAACTTCCACCTAGTGAATGAAAATGACACTATATGAAATCTGGATGGTTTCAACAAAATGAACATTTGTTAGACAATCAAATAACCCAAATGTGATCGCAACTGGCCCATTATTGCTTGATTTATGTCCATAACACTGATTTTAAACGAAAACTCCCCCATTTAGATGACTTATCCTTTAAGACCCAGCTATAGGTTTTCTATCTACATTTGTGTACAAGAGTTTACCAGCTTTAAACACAAAAAACAACCACAAACGACATTCGATAAAAATAAAAAGTGCATCTGAAAAAACTGTTGCATTATGATGTTTCCAATATAGGCAATCATTAAATTCAAAAAGTAAAAACCTGTACCCTCCTGACATTTTCTGGGTTTCAAGAGGTTAAAATACTCATGAGAAGATAAAATCGATAGGGTTCTTCCCCTAGGGATCCCCTATGTTGGTTATCAAAGGATAAGAAATCCAACCCAATCTGTCCTAGTTATTAGATTCACGCAATGGTGTTCAGGGTAAAACCATTCTATCCCTGAAACTTAATTTGGGGGATATAACAATACATACCAATTCCTGTTTGATTCCATGTTCTCTTGGATTTACTCCTTGCGTAACCAAGTACACTGTCAACAAGAGACAATTGTTTGACTACATGCTCAAAATACAAACTGTTACTAACATAAGAAATGCAGTCTACTCCCTTAGTAACATGTTTACATAACCCAATATTGCAATACGCATCTACTTCATTTCATATCTTCACTGCAGCTGAATCAATTCACTTCTACATTATGTATAGTATACGGTTACTGCAGTGGTGTTACAGCTGACATAACAAAATTCATACCATAAGGACTACTATCAACTTCTTTTTGTACTTAAAATTTGAGCAATACTTTCTACAAAAGCAACTAGACCATTAAGGCTTTATAATTTGCCTAATTTCATTAATACATAGATAGATGAAGAGTTAAAGGACAAACCTGAAGTAGAGGTCTTTTCCATGATGACATTGCATTGAAGGTTAAAATGACGTGACTCATATGGTTTACCATTTAGTCACCAGATCGCAACCCAGCTGAACAAACTGGGAAATTTTGTCCTGGTGTATTTGACACCGTTCTTCTTCTTCTTCATCATCATCATCATTATTAAAACACCAAACAAGGAAAGCCTTTTGAAAGAATGGTGTTCTATATTTCAATGTTATGTCAGGGGTATTCAACTCCGGTCCTCGAGGGCCGGTATCCTGCATGTTTTAGATATTTCCCTCTTCCATCACACCTGCTTCAATTAATGATCAGCTCATCACCAAGCTCTCTAGAAGCCTGATAACGATGTAATGGTTTCCAGGTGTGATGGAAGAGGGAAATATCTACAACATGCAGGACACCAGCCCTCAAAGACCGAAGTTGAATACCCCTGTTATATGTGGTCTTGTATTTAAACCTTTATTTTACACATTTGTCAACTGACAAACATGTGGGATGTTTATACTTTTTTGTGAATCAAAAATCAAAAATGAATCCTTATAATAATTACCACTTCATATGAAATACATTATTGAGGCCTTTTTAGGCATATTGCCTGACCCTAGTCTGGAGTCTAACATAAGCATTAAATTAGCATTCCACAGAAATATCACTGTAAACCCAAAAACTTACTCCAGAATAAAGAATTCAAGGTGTAGGCAGACATCAGATCCAGCTTGGCTTGGTCCAAAGGATCCAACTGTCAATAACACAAAGTAATTTGCAAATGTTAAGCTTAAAAATCCAAAATCAAACACTTAAGTTCCAATAACTAAGAACTGGAGTTTTTATTATTTATAGCAGGGGTCACCAATCCTGGTCCTCGAGGGCCAGTATCCTGTGTGTTTTAGATGTTTCCCTCTTCCAGCACACCTGACGGTTGTTATAAGGTTTCTGCAGAGCTTGATGATAGGCTTATTATTTGAATCAGAGGTGTTGGAAGAGGTATACTTCTAAAACACGCAGGATACCGGCCCTTGAGGACCAG
>JAQQZY010000008.1:16812262-16836620 GCA_030068375.1 Ostorhinchus rueppellii
AAGGATCGCCCGGGAATCGAACCCGGGTCCTTCTTGCTGTGAGGCACGTGTGCTAACCACTGCACCACCGTGTCGTAATACTCTAAAGTGGTAAAATTCAGGAAACGCTAAAGATAGAGCTATCGTATTGTGAATGTGTAGAACTTCCATCACTGGTAAAGGCCTGCATGTAGAGCCACTATATGTGCATGTCTCTGTTGGAACCTTATGAATCATGGTCACAGTGACTGTTGTGCCAACTGTTGATCGCTCAAAAGAACTGAACAAATATTTCCGAAAGCTGAAGCCTCAGAGGTCTCAGACCAAGCAAACCTTTGGCAGACTGGGCCTTGCACTAATGCAGGTTTAAGTGTGTTTTTCTACCATTTTCCCTCAAAAAGCCACACTTCTCTTTCCTCGCAGGCCCTGTGTCATTTTTGGCCGGTGACACAAAGCCACAGAGGATGTTAGGCAAACACAACCCCAAACATTTCCAGCTGTGAAAACGACTCTTCCCCTATTTCCTCCCGTACCCTACAAATGTAAAAATAACAATAATAATAATAATAATAATGATAATAACCTTTTGACATGTTTCCCATACATAGGAGCCAAACATTCATCTGGTTCAGGTCAATTACCTTTTCGGAAACAGAGGCAAAGCCCTTGGTGGGGTGCTGAGTCCTCATGTCATAGGCGTAGAATTTTCCCTCCAGTGAGGTGGCCACCAGTTTATTCATGTTGATGTCCTTCCTGTCAAACTCCACACAGCATACCTGGATGTGATATAAGAAATAACAGTCAGTCCCTGTCATTTATCACATGGCGTAGCTCCACTACAAACTACCTTTCATACAGTACACCAGAAAGCAGAGCTGTCAAAAGTATTCCCATTCATTATTCAAGTAGACGAATAGATACTAGGATTTAAGTATCAACTCAAGCTTTTTACTCAAGTAAAAGTGTAAAAGTACTGGTTTCAAAACTTAAAGTATAAAAGTAAATGTAAGGGGGAAAAAATGCCATTAGGGCAAAAACTTAGGCAGTGCCACGGGGCCTATAGTGCACAACCCCACCTCCCAAAAAAACAGTCTTTTAAAGGCCATAATGATTATAATGTTATATTAAAATGTTAATTATGAAACATTTCAGATGCACTTGGCTACCTGTTTCAGCTGCATATATGCCTATTGAAAATGAACATGTTTTAGTCCAATACAAATGTATTAAAGAATCACATATGTGTCCTATTGAGCATTAACATGTGTTTCATGGAGCTACAAGTAATACAAGTATTGGAATGGTGCAAAAAGTCAGGTGGGATGGATCACGTACAAACCAATAGGATGTTAGAATGGTACAGATTTATACTTCTGATCCAACCACAATCAAATTCCCTCTATCTGGATGGTGCGATTTATCTGGATAGTTTTATTATTTGAACAATGACAAGCCGGAATGAAAACAAAAATGAAATAGGAGTAACAAAGCTGTTTTTAAAACGTAAGGAGTAAAGTACAGAGAACTGTGTGATAATTTAAGAAGTAGAAGTAAAAAGTCGGCTGAAAATTACTTACTCCAGTAAAGTATAGATAACCCAAATTTCTACTTAAGTAAGGTAACGAAGTATTTGCACTTGACACCTCTGCCAGAAAGTACTGAAATGGACACAGTGAGCCACAGTGACTCAAATACACTCAAGACATGGAAAAAAAAAAGTGTCATTTTGGAAGAGGATGCATTTACCTCAGGCTTAGTTACAGTATTAGTGGTACCTGGAAGTTATCTTACATATGTCTTTGCTTTTTTTCCTACATTGTGGTTCAACTGAAGGTTAAAGTCCAGAATAATTTTGATACATTTGGACAGTTTATCCTAGTGAAAACACCAATTCAAATCTTAGAATACTCTGTCTGTTTCTGTGTGCAGCTGGTCTCATACTGTCAGTAGGAGTTATTACAAAATAAATCCTAAGAGGAAACCTGTATCGGATATAATTAACCTCTACACCCAAACTCACAAAGCCACAGATATTTCTTAGAAGATTGGAGTATCTTTTTTTTTTACAAAGAACTTTTTCCTCTTTTTTTCTTTTATACATTTGTGCAGCTCACCCCATTTTTAATGTTGGTTTCCCAGCGTAAGGACATATTCCGCAAGTCAAAGAGTTTGATGTCTCCATTATCATAGCCAGCACACACACAGCGGTCCTGATCATTGAATGCGTGCCCTGAAATCCAAGAGGAAATAAATGAGCATGATGTTTATTCCAAGTACAGATAACAGTTTGGGGTCAAATACTAAAATGTTCATGTCTGTGGATTTGAAGATTATTTGTAGTAAAATCTTTGAGCTGATATTTTAACTGGATATTCTCATCATCCTTACATGCATAGAGCACATGGGCACAAAGATGGTCTAGTTTTATTATTAGTGACTGTGGTTTTCTATTCAGCAACCTTCAATGTGAAAGCCATTATTTTACACACCAAAGGCAACAGTCCAGCAGTCCCTTTTGGTCTCTCCTTCCACAGGCTCCATGTTGGCTACAGGTGAGTCCTTCTGCCTGGGATCCCACACTTTCACAGTCCCTGTAATCCACAAAGAAAAAAACAAAACAAAACAAAACAGTTTTTAACAAAATAAAATGTGAGAATTTTTTTTATTTGTACTTAATTTTTCACACCTCCCTTGTGTCTATAAGACCTCAGATATAGTTCCTATTTTGGATTGGCAATGTAATTTAATGTGTTTCTCAATGAATTTACCATCTCTACTTCCAGTGACAATCTCAGGTGCACCATCGCCGATCCCCAGACCCCCAACTCCATCAATACTGTTCACTATTTCTTTGTGGGCCTTCACAGAGTAAATTGGTTCTTCAGGTGTCTCCAGATTCCTGTAAACAACAGAAAATAATCAGTATTACTGGAAACAACAAATTTGTATTAAATTCAGATAACTGAGAACTGATTATTAAAATGAATATAATTTTTTTTCAATAAGAACTCAATTAGTAAAAGTAAAGTAATATTAGAGTAACATTAGAATAAAAGTGTAACAAATGTGAGTAAATACCATATATTGAGATTGCCATCAAAATCCCCAGTTGCTATGTGTCTTTGCTGAAGAGATGTGGCCCCATATGTCCCACATTTTATAGGTTTAGGTTTCTCTACCTGTAATTTAGAAAAGAACAGGTATAGTGAGAAACAATGAACTGAGGGAGTAGAGCTGAAAGAATAGTTAGATACATTGTATTTGTAATTCATTCATCTTCTGAACCACTTTGTCCTTGAGAGGGTCACAGGATTGCTGGAGCTTATCCCAACTACCTCTGGGCAAAAACAGGGTACACCCTGGATGTGTCACCAGTTCATCACAGGGCTGACATACAGAGACAAACAACCAATTACTCTCACGTCTATGGGCAATTTTTAAATTAACCAATTCACTTATTAGTCCATGTCTCTAGAGTACATGGAGAGAACTTGGCTCAGAGAGATTCTCCCTGGGGACTCAAACCCAGCACCTTCTTGCTGTGAAGTGACAGTGTTTTAATATAGCTTAATATTACCCAAATAACGGTTTACCTCCAGTCAGATAAGCTAGGAACCTTTTCCCCCTTGCTGCACATTGCATGACTTTTGCTTTTGTTGCTTCAGAGGTGAAGGAATTACTTTGGTATTTAAATAACCTAAAAATAGATTTATCATTGTGTTACAATACTGAGGGCCACGGTGGTGCAGTGGATCGCACTGTCGCCTCACAGTAAGAGGGTCCTGGGTTTGATTCCGACAGCAAGACCTTTCCATGTGGAGTTTGCATGTTCTCCCCATGTTTGCATTGGTTCCCTAAGGAAATGGATACTCCGGCTTCCTCCCACCATCCAAAGACATTCACTTAATAGGTTAATTGGTGAATCTAAAAATTGCCCACAGGTGTGAGTGATTGGTTGTTTGTCTCTATATGTCTGCCTTGTGATTACCTGGTGACACATCCAGGGTGTACTCCACCTTTTACCAATAGGGAACCAGGATAGGCTCCAGCACCCCATGACCCTCTGGAGGATGAAGTAGTTCAGAGGTGGTTGGATAATAAAGTCCTGTATTCAAAATGATACATAAAACTACACAAGTTTTAGCAATAAAACATATTTCAGAGTATCAAGAGTAAAAGTTGTACTTATGCAGTAATTTCTCCTTTCAAAGTGTTGTTATTATAAAGGCATTTTAATCTTTTAGCTTCCTGGTGTGGTTTGAGGTTTACACATTATGTAGTAGACAAGTACTACAATGGATTTTTATATTCAGAAAATTCAGTTTTTTCAGCATTTGGACAATATTTTTGCTGAGCTGCAGTCAAAAGAAAAACTGATGTTGGAGATTTTCAGTTTCATCGCCCAGCTCAGTATATGGTCACTATCAAATCCTGCTGTAACAGTAAAGTGAACCACTGAAACCGTTGTTAGTCACAGAACTGGCATCACAGTTAAGGCAAATTTAACCCATTATTGCGTTGTTTATAAACTGGGTAGCAGATTGTGAGCCATGGACTGTCCTCGTGTTACCTGTTGCTATGGAGATGAGCACATTACCAGACTTTTCTAGAAACCTGAAGTACACTTTAGCTTAGCTAGCCTAATAAACTTGGCCGAAAGTATTACATCTACGAAAGCGAAACAAAAGTAGACAAATGCACAAAATAAGCATGATATTTAACGCTACCTCCTTCACAAGCTGAGCCTCTCCGTGCTGTACTTCATAAATCTGCATTACTCCGGTTCCTCTTGCAAAGTTCCCCAGGCAGACAAATTTGGCGCTGCAGGGAATCCATTTGCTGTCAAATACTGTGTAGTTCAAACTTTTCTGAATATGTGTAATGATCTGGGGTTTCGCTAGAGGAGATGACATCTTTATCGATAAATAAAATGGTTGAAATGAAATTGTGAACTATGAGGAAAACGTTGGCAATGCTAACAAAACATATGATGAATGGCCACGCCTACGCCTTAGAGTGTGGCTGCCTGACACTATGCCTGACAAACTCACTAAACGTCCTGCAATTATTACATGCATATAAGGCAAAAATAAAGCTATATACGAATATTTCACGTTATTATACTAAATTATCCCAAAAAATTGATATTTTTTTAAATTTTAGTATGTATAATAATGGTTTCGTAGATTACAGGCGACGACGTGGTCGTTGTTTGGGTCTTTTCCGTTTCACGAGGACGTCCACATGCACCTCGTACTGTGAGTTTAGCCACAGTCTTGAGTTTTTCATTCCGATTTAAGTTAAATTTCGCCATGGACACAGACAAAAACGTAACCTGTGATGCCACCGCAGCCATGGAGAGTAAGGATGACACAGACTCTTTCACGGCGGTTAAGTCTAAAAAGAGTCACAAGCGAAAACGTGAACAAGATGGAGCAGACATGGACACGGAGACCGTGGTGACCAAACGGCCGCAGTTTCCACCAATCTCTGGCGAAAAATTAAGGGTAAATCTTTTATCTATGAACATGTCAACTTTCCTCTCGCTGTTATCCCACACATACATTTATATCCTGTTTTTTTTCTACTTTTAACGTTTTCTTACACTCAATAACTATAGCTATTTCGTTTAATTCTGCGCTTGCGCACTAGAGTACAGTGCCTGAGCCCGTGTTTTGTTTCAGCAACAACATAAGAATAGGTATAAGACTGACGTTCAATAGATTTAATTGGTGTTTAGATGTTTTTATGATGATTTCAGTAAGACGAGATTCAGTACTTGTAAAATACAGTGTAGCAGGTTGGTCTGAGACTTCACCTCAGTAGTTGTAATATTTAGATTTAAATTTGTGTTATATTTAGTAAGATATTCTTCCTAAATCTGTAGAATAATTTCTTTAATTGATTTGCAGAACAGGTGTTAAGTGGACGAAGCTTACTAATGAACTAATATCCCTTCATGGGAAACAATTTAATTGGGATTATTGTAGGATTAATTGGTGAACTGTGAACCTAAACAATAAATAAGATAATTTAAGATCGTAGAATATCATGTACATATGGATTAATCTAGAGATCTGGAGCTGAATTTCAGACTAATGTAGATAAATTAAAGTGAGTTTGGAAGTATGGTGTATTAATTTCAAGAAGTTATTTTCCTATTACTGGCAGTCTGAAAGCAAAGTATATCAGTTCTATTTTGTGGATGCTAATGTCCACAGAACACATACCTTTGTTGACATTTATGTCCACAAAATAACACTGGTAACACTAAAAACATTACATAACTGTTAAGTTATGGCTGTGACTCTAAGGATTGGTTGGGCTTGAATAAGAAAGTCCCCTGAAGAACATTACAAAACAAATGTCCTTTCAACTAATCAGTATAACTGTATTTATAAGATCTGAATGCAACATTTAAGCTAAGGAAAAACTGCTTTGCTCCTACGTTTTTTAAATGTTGTTCTAAACTCTTGTGTGAAAGTCAATATCACACATTTGATTACGTGATGATGATGGTGTCATTAATGAGCAGTTTGTTGCATTGGGGTATGTCTAGATATTAAAGTTATCCAAAAAATTGCATAGTTTTCTGTTAAATAATTTCAACAAAAAGTCATTACAGCATCTAAGCCCTCCACAATGATGTCTACAGCCTTAAATATACATTTTAATAATTACCCAACCTGCACTAATTAAATTAGTGAATCCACTCGCCTCATTAAAATTACAATTGCAAAGCAGTACCTCGGTAATTAAACTCCATTAAGTATTTAGGACTGTCAAATATTCACATCCCTAAGTAGAAATATCACCACATAAAACTACACTTTGAAATATGTACTGGTAGGTCCAAACATGTATTTTAACAAATGTACAGCATTAACATTAAGTACCAGAAGTATAGTTGCTCATTAGAGAAAACTTCTACATGACATGGAGTGGAATAGGAATATAAAATGATATAAAATTAAAATTCGTACAACATATTAAATACAAAAGAGTGCATGTAAATCAAGAACAGGAGGGCAATAATTAAGTACATCATAATTTATCATCATAAGTCATTATATTTTGTTTTAGTAACTTTAAATTTCATACAATAAGGGCTTCTTAATTTGTTTGATATTTTATTTTTTAATAATAATCTTTCTCTCTGTGTCTATTTTAGGGGCCAGATGAGATGCGTAAAATTGCGGTCCCAGCTCACAGATACACCCCGCTGAAGGAAAACTGGCTGAAGATTTTTACTCCTATTGTTGAGAACCTACAGCTACAAGTCAGATTCAACCTGAAAACTAGGAATGTTGAAATCAAAGTAAGTTTCATGTGTAATGTAAATCTTGTCTTGTTTTTAGAGTTCATATCATGAAATAACTGTTTTCACAGTAGTTCCCTCCATTGTTGTTTTCCCCCTTTTGCAGTGGTGCTTGTATAGTATGTCTGTAATATGTCTGTCTGTTTTTAGACATGTAAAGACACGCAGGACATCAGCTCCCTCACAAAGGCTGCAGATTTTGTGAGAGCATTTGTGCTCGGTTTCCAGGTTGAAGTAAGTTTGGTTATGAAGATACAAGAGTGTCGTTCATGCTTTCTTTTGTTTTTTATTTGGATCCTCACTTAGCATCTATACAGCCTTGTACAGCCAATAGTAGTTGTTAAAATTTCAAAATATTGATATTGATTGACTGATTATTTTCATAATATTTTTAGTTATTTTTGTACATAAGAAAAAGGGCACTGAATTAAGAATGTCAACATGTATTAATAATTCTGACATGAGCCTTGTTTGTTAAGTACCAACAATGTTGGCTTCAACAGGAGCCTCAGTTTGATTGATAGTTGGTTATAGAAGTTGTTTGTTTTTTGATCCTTACTTTCTCTCTCCAGGATGCCCTAGCTCTCATCAGATTAGATGAGCTTTTCCTAGAAAGCTTTGATGTCACAGATGGTAAGATTATGTGGCCTTACAGTGTGCTTTGAATCAATTTTATTTGATCTATGATTTATGACCAACACATAAAACTATTTCCAGACTGTATCAATACCTTGTCTACAGCAGAACTTAAAGCAAACGCAAGATCTGTTCTCCTGGTGCTTGGATTACAGTGTTTGCTCTCTGTCCTCACAGTGAAACCTCTGAAAGGAGATCACTTATCCCGAGCCATTGGGCGAGTAGCAGGGAAGGGAGGAAAAACCAAATTCACCATTGAAAATGTTACAAAGACCCGCATAGTGTTAGCAGACACGTAAGTTCACTACATACTTGAACCATGTATTTGGAAGAATGTATTATGATTTAACTGTTTCAGGCAATGGTCACTTCAGTTTTATTACATTTCTAAATGTGGTAAAGAGCTAAAGCCAAATTGTTTAGACTATTCAACTTTTTTTTTTTTTTTTTTAAAAGTACAAGCCAAGCAGTATTAATGTGTTTTCCTCTGGTTTAGTTATTTTGTCATTACTGCTGAATTATGTAGCTATTAATTATAGACACACATTATTTATTAGTAAAGGTGAGGCCTTGCAGACATGCGAGTACTACAGAGGTTTTTTAGTTTGACACCGTTCTGTTTGTCTCAACAGAAAAGTTCACATATTGGGATCTTTCCAGAATATCAAGATGGCCCGGACAGCAATATGCAACTTAATCTTAGGTAAGAATGACAGTTAAAGGTTATTTCTAACAGCAAGTTGGTTAACATCCCATGAACATCATGACTCTTTAAATCCACATGAACTGGTGAGAAATGACCTTTAAACTTTTAACCCATACAGGAAGTCCACCTTCAAAGGTCTATGGTAACATCAGGGTGGTGGCCAGCAGGACCGCTGAGAGGTTTTGAAGTTCAGTTGGCTGCCATTTGTATTTTGCCGTGTTCTGACTGGCTGATGTCCCTCTGTCGATGGCCAACACAAAAAGACTTTCAGTGCCTCATCGCCTGTGTGGCATCGGCGTTTGCGGACCAGTTAACACAAGAGATGTGGCAGAATCACAATTTATATGCATGTATCGCTGTGCAGATATCTGGAAATGTGTAAATACAATAAATATTTCAAATCCCTGCTAATGAATGACTCCAGGTTACATTCAGAAGATTCTTTTTGACAAGTTTGCTTCAGAGTGAAATTAGGTTTTCGAAGAAATCAGACAATTAATTACTTTCAACATTTCAAAGTTTATTTAAATTTTAATTTTCATACAGTATCAAGTTTCCAACAGTCCCACAGCATAAGATGCAGCATGCAGAAAAAGGAAAAAAAAAGGTTCTCAAACTGAAATCATTCATATATCCCCCACACAAACTAAAAAGAACCCAAGTCCCTCCGAAAAAAGTAGCACTTACAAACTAAAGCGCGGTCTGAACTATACAGAGAACAGAGAGCCAGAACTGCATTTAACAAATACTTATATACAAAAGAAAGAAAAAAAAACATCAAATTTTTTCCCCTTAAGCTGAGTACAGTGTGTGGCAGTTTGAGACAGGATCAGATATGCAACTTTACTGGAATAGAAGCATCTCGCTGACCCGGTTAAAATACAAAAAGTTACATGTAGTTCAGTTCATTTGGATTACCTCTCATAATATGTGTACATTTACCAAAGTTTGGCAACATCCATATTGTATACCATTAAATTCTTAAATATATTAACATCACCATCCATGTGTAAACAAGAGGATTATTTCAAAAAATTGATCTACATGCACAACAAAAAATATATTTCCATGTCATGCAAGCACAGGGAGGCCCAAGCCGTGCAGAGCTTTGGGATAAGGGACAACAGGGCACTCCAGATTCACATCTCTGACTGAAAACTCCTGTTCACACCAGCTGTCGGCCTCCAGAGCAAAACAAAAAGCTATCCCGATGCCATTTAGGGTAGGAAGCATTTTCCCTTCAAAATTAAAATGTGATTGAATTTATGACTTTCTCCCCGTTTGTCGTAGCGGGAGGGAGGGGGAGAAAATGAGGTGATTGAGACAGAAAAAGAAGCGGGAGAAGAAGCCAACTTTTGAAATGTACACGTTAAGAAAAAAAAAAAAAAAACTAACTAAAAATATACAGTCTATCCCACTGCACACTGAACATGCCAATGTGTTAAGATCTTAAGTGTTCCTGCTGTGCTAAAGAAAACCGTCCTGCGCTGTACCGAGAAGGGTATGAATTCAGAAAGGCTCATGTAAAGCAGAGGCCGAGCCTTGTCCTGTTAAAGGAGATGAGCACACACTGATTATCTAACAGACACAAACTGGTTAAAAAACGCTGCCTGCAGAGAAGTCTCTTAAAATGCTAAATACTTGCACAAACATTGTATATTCTCACATTTTACTGTTTCTTAGCCAAGTCCACATAATCCAGCCCCTGCTCTTAGCATTAAATAATAGTTTGGAATTGTAATCTTACCACTGTAATTCATTTGTCAGTGAGTGCAGAGCTAATCTTTGCACCGAAGATTGTCTTATGGATGCACACTGTTAAAACGCAAAATGCTTCAACACGAGTAAACCATGTAAACAGTTTGCAGCCACAAATGATTTTGGAAAGACATTTTCTTGGCATTAATTTATCTACCTATAATTCCATGACAAGAAACAAGGATAATCTCCAACAATATAAACACGTTTTTTTTTTTTTATAAGTATAAATAAAACTATCAAACTTATTACAAAAAGAAACCAACATGAATTGCTTTGCTAAGTGTGACTGGAAGCGTTACTGGTCAAATCCAAACTGCTCAGGTGTAAGCGAAAACGAATGGAGGACCAAAACATCAGAAAATGTGAAATTTAGTTTTGTGTTTGATGTTTGTGACAGTTGGAAGTGTTGTCGTCGGTGGTGATGATGGGTAATAACTTGGACTGGTTTCTGGATATGTTCTAGTTGGCACTTCATACCCTACTTTCTAGTTGTACTGTAAGTCAAGTGTTGATTTACTATACACTTCCCCTCACGAGACAACCACAGATATACTTGTTTTTTTTTCTTCTTTATAAAAGACAACAAAAAATAAATATCAAAAATAACAATTAACAAAAAAAGAAAGGATGAAATATGAACAAGCCAACCAGCCTCTTCACTGCGCCCCTTTTCCCCACTTTCTCCCCCCCTCATCCAAAATCAGTGATGCTCTTGCAAGTGACAAATAGATGTCCTTCAGTCTCTTAAAGTGCTACGACCGGGTTATTGAGAGGATTTACAGTTCAATAACACTTCAAAGTTGGCTTCACGAGGCCTGTGGTTTTTGAAAGAAAAAGTGGCTTCACGGAGAGAGAGAGAGAGAGAGAGAGAAAGAGAAAGAACGAGAGAAACAGAGAGAGAGAGAGAGAGAGAATACTTCCATTGAGTTACACAGAGAGCGTTTTGCCGGACGTCTTGAGCAGATCTTCAGAGATGGTGGAGAAAGCGAGTGTTGAGGAGGAAGGGGCGGGGATGGAGCGAGCAGAGGAGCACTCACACGTCCACCACCATCTTTTTGTGTATATCGAGACCTCCAACCACCTGAAATCAGAAGAAACAGAGGAGAGAATTAACTGGTGAAGACGGCAAACAAATGAGATAGAGACGTCTATTTGGAAAAAAAAAAAAAAAAATTGTGATAAATTCCTTTCATCCCTCAGCTTTTGAAACCAAAGGGTGTCTTCATCACTACTTAAAAGGGTCATATTTAGCTAAACCCACTTTTATTAGTCTTTGGTTCATTTATTTGTGTATTTGGGGACCCCAACAGTTCAAAGAGTTTGAATTTGAACCCCCAGGAGCTGCAAAGCTATACTTTATATTCATTTTGGCAAAAATCAAGTGGATTTCTACAACCTGTTTTAATTCCTGCTTAATTTGTTATGTCTATAACTACTTACATTATGACATTTGCACATATAAGGACAAAACTTCCACCGAACATTTCTCAGAGTATGACATAATTGTTTATCAGCAGTGGTTGTAGTTCATACTGAGAATATGTTCAAACTTTGAGCAGACTACCTAAAAATGTTCAGCTGTTCATTGAATGGGACAGAGCAGCACAGCCAACAACCTGGAGGGGGCGGGGTCTGAAGTGGCTCGTGTGCATTTAAAGGGCCAGCGCTCCAAACCACCTTTCTGGTGTCATTACTCAGAAATAGTGTTGAAGATGGACCTGTGGAGTTGAATTCATGAAGAATTCAGACCCAAGCAGAGCATTTACAGTTTATGTAGACCCCAGGGACATGTTTGAAAATGCATAATTCCATAAAAATTAAAAAAAAAAAAAAAAAAAAAAAGGAGTAAAATATCAGTCCTTTAAGTTGTTATATTTCATTAGCCTCATAGCATAATTGCCTAGGTCATATTTTTGGCCAAACTGTGATATTTGCATAACTTTACTCTCAACAGTGCAGATTCAGTTTTCATCATTGACCATGACCTGAAAAAAAATATGACTTCACTATTATGCTATGAAGCTAACAGTTTTAGTTTAGTTTTGACTCATTTGTAACAGCTAGTTCCGCTTTTATTTTTTCAAAATCTTGTGTTTTAGCTGTTATTGTTGTCTGTGGTAGTTTTATTCCAGTGTGGTTAGTGAGAAATTCATATTGTCCTCAGCGCCCCATGAGACCTAACTTTAGAAGAACTATGAAACTATATCTCAGAAGAGACACATATGACACCATTAACAATCTGACATATGACGTTTGCCACAAACCAGAACTTTCTTGATGCATAAAGTGACAAAGATCATAAAGTAACATCTAGTTTTCTGTTAAACCGTTAAATGCACAGCATGTGATACACATCACTGAACCGGTCACTGCTATGGCACGTCTTACCTCAGTCTTCAAGAGTGAGGTGAAAAATGTTAAAAGCTGAAAATAGCTACAGTCTGGTCGTGTTGAAGCTGCAGAGACATTTTCAGCAACACTGAGCAGATACACACTGCGACTTTTAGGTGTGTATTCTTTACATTTTTAGTTTATTTTAGGTTTGATAGATCAACAGTTATACCACAAGATTCAACTACCTTCACTTGTAAAATTAGATTTCTTACGATTTTAAAAATGGCTTGTCTCTCTCCATTGACTAATCTTTTTTTTTTCCCTGAAATAATGTTCAACAAAATCTACTCCCACACAACAAAATCTGAAATCAACAAGCACAAGTAATGATGTTTTGCTTTTTTTTATTTTTATTTTTTTTATCTAAAAATATAACCATAAACTGAGTGGATCTTTAAATTGCTACTTTTTGTGATGTTTGCAAGTTGACATTGCAATTTGATGAACTGTTCCACTTTTACATGGAAACTCCAAATAATGACTTTAGAAAGATGGTAACATAGATGTGTGACATCTGTTGGCTTAAAAATAGGCATGACATAAAAAAAAAACAAAGAAAAATTGGAAGAATGAATATATCCACTCAAAATACTAGTTCATCTATGAAATAAACTGACATAAAATGAAAACTACAATGTATTTTACTTAGTTTGTAAAACTACAATATAACTCATCAAGATTCCATTTGTATTTCAGTAAAGTTTTTCCCTCATTTTCATTATTTCACCAACAGCAACAAGCTCATCTACTACCAAAACCAAATATCTTACTACATAATCATAAGAAATAAGCAAGGTATGTAGAAACATGAATAATTAATGATGGAAAAAAAAACTACAAGTCCCAATGTTCTGTTAACAGAGCTGTAGTAATAGAACATGAGCTAAAAATACCCGTGTTTGTTTTCCTACAACAAGCCTTTTGGTAATATCTATTTTTACATCCATTCTCTTCTTTTTACATTCTCTTTGTTGCTATTTCTCACCCTACAGTGCTCAGTTCACGATGAAGGAGACTGAAATCGTGTCAGGCAGTCGCGTCTTTGAAGCGTCTGAGCGGCGCCGCTTTGTTAAAATAGGATCTAATGTTCTTCTGCACCACCCTGAAAATACACTCCCACAAGGACGAGAGGCTCTTTAGTTCAAGGCCCGGAAGAGCTGAGGAGCCATCAAACATCTATGTCAGGGTTAAAACCAATAGCTTTCATTTAAGGAAACATCTTTGCGTGAGACGGATTCCTCTGAGGTCCAACAGAAGATGAGGATGATGCATTTGTATCACTGAATTCATCATCTGTGCTCACCTCTTTGGCCTCTGGGTAGATTAAAACATCATTTGGAAGCAATTAAACCCATGTGTCATTTTCTAAATCTGTATGACAGGAACAAATTAACGACTTCTCACTTCTTGATGTTGATTGATTACAATCAGATAAACCTCAGAATTTCAATTTCTTCTTACCTACATAAAGTTCAAGGACACATAACATCCTGCAGGACATTCAGTTCATATTAAAAAAAAAAAAAATCACTGCGTCTGCATTCTATTTTTTTTTTCTTAAATCATATACAGTATCAAGGTATATATATAAAAAAAATCCTAATAACAATAATGTCATCTGTACATTCATTTTGTCTTGCCTTCAAAACAGCTGCCGTTCTTTATTTAACCGAACCAAAGAACAGTCGCATCATCAGTTGCAAAAATCAATCCAAAAATGCAGCAGCTTTGGCTCTTGACAGGACTGTATCACTCCTCTCCTCACATCCCCTCTGGCTCTGTGTCAGCTGTAGATCACTAAAATCCTGCTGAATCTTTATAAAGTTCACGGGTGGACTTTGACCTTTGAGTGAGGCTTATTATACAGCCAGCAAGCCTTTGCTAGATCAAATTTCCTAAAAATGCCGTGCTAGCAGAATCCACTGGCATTTAAAAACAAATTTAGAGACATTAGACGTTTAATCCTCTCAGTCAGATGGAACGTTCGTCTGCTTTTTTTCACACTCGGGCTGTTTTTAAATTACTTCTGGTATTTATGTTACTGTTACAGCAGTTAAACCAAAGTTTTGTTGGTGTAAAGGTCTGCATTTTGATTCCGGTGGGACACAGCAACACGAGTCCCTTCTTCAATGTGAGGGCTCCTCAATATTACAGTGAATTTACTGCAGTTTAACAGCGGAGTCATTCTCTGCAGCCTGAGAATTCATCTATTCAAAGAAATCTATTAACCTGTTGACCCCTTCTTTATGTATGATTCAGTCATACTTCCACATTCGAAGGCTTTGACTGCTTTGATTTTTCAGCACTGCATTAGTTTTCTCCACATCTTTGCTTGGTATTTTTCTTTTTCATTACATCTACCAAACTCACATATATTTCATGGATGTACTCATTATTATACAGTCTGTTCAGCTTCATCTGTATGAATATTCCTGTGGTATATAATGTACTTTGAATGCCCCTACACTTCCCATCATCTATTTACAATCTTTAGTGCTTTACTTCAAAAGGAAGCATGAAATCAAAACCACCTAAGCAAAAAAAAAAGCTATTTGGTTTGCCAAGAGTTATCTACCCTTTTGACATTTGCCTTCAGTGCATGACTACATCAGCAGTAATGCCACCTCCCCAGAATACCCCATAAAGGCTTCAACTTACTGCACAGAACTCTTCAAAAGATATCCTGCCGTCTCCGTCCTTGTCTGCATTGATAATGGTTTTATCCACAATCTGCTGGAGCTGCGTGTCCTTCAGGTTGTTGCCTACCATCATCTTCAGCACCTGAAAGAGCTCCCCATTGGAGATGTAGCCATCTTTGTCCATGTCGTAAATCCTGAAAGCAACTGTGAAACAGAAGATGAGAAATACCAAGACAGATTTATAACAAATCAAATGCGGTGACACAGCTGATGTTATACACACTTTCATCTGTACAATCTAAGGAACAATTATTTATCTGAAGCAATACATTTGTTTTTACATCACTATTCTTGACCAAATGAATAATTACTCAGGAAATAGCCTTGTAATAAGCAGATTAATGTATAGTGAGGCAGTCTATAGTTAAAGAAACCTCAAGAGAATGAAGCAGAACTCCAGTGTAAACCCTGTACCTTGCATATAAAGTACATCAAGTATAATGTTCATTAACATTTTAAGAGCTGAGTGGGATTTGCATTCACTAAGTGTGTCATTAACCTTGTGCTGCTCCAGCCTGCCTGTAAATATAAGGGCATTCAGTTTAAAAATGTGACAGGTTCTCCTTGCCATTTTAACTTTTACACACAAGCTGGCCCAGGTGCTTATTGAGACGTGATGCCAGCATGTAAAATTGATGCAACAAGGTGCATGTCTGAGAAGGGCTTTGTTATGGCTGGACAAACACCCAGTTTTGGTATTCATGCTTCTTTTTGTTTTAACTTTACTGGCCCTTAGAGGGCGAGTCAAAAATTATTGCTTAACATTTACAGTTTCTTTCCCCAAGTGTGTTTTTGTTGTGCATTAGGGCAAGGTGAGGCAAGCAGACTGTGGAGGACACCAGAGACAAAGTCCTGGTGGGTTTAAGTCCCAAAGCAACAGAAGACACAGGCATGGCTGTGGATATGAAAAAGGGTAAGGACCTGCGGCTGTAGTCGTACTTACATCGAAGCTTCTGTTCTTTGTCCCCCTTGACACTGAACTGTGACACACCCTCAATGAACTCTGGGAAAGAAAAGAGGAGAGCGAGAAGTGTGATGTGAATGTGTCCTTTGCAACAAATCGCATAACAGACAACAACGGAACAGCACACAAGCAAAACAGGACTGCAACTAAGAATTATTTTCATTGTCTATTCATCTACTAATTTTCTCATCAATGAATGAGTTGTTTGTCTATAAAAAAAAAAAAAAAAAGTGTTCCCCAAAGCCACATATGACTTGTCTAAATGTCTAATTTGGTCTGCAACAAAAACATTCAGTTTACTGTTGAAGAGTAGTAGAAAACAGAAAGTATTAAAGTGCAATGAGCTAGGATCGAAGAATGTTGACGTTTTTTTCCCTAAGAATAAACTGAAAGCAATTAAATAATAATCAAAATAAGCTGGCATTTATTTTAATAGTTGACAACTAAGCGTTTCATTGATTTCACATGAATATTTCCATCTACACTGTAATATTTTAATGTCTTATATAGACATAAAAACAACTATTCCCTGGATTTTCCAACCTGACAACATGACCCACGTGAATCATGCAAATCCACCCCTCTGCTCAGTTGCCAAATTGTAGCTCCTCAGGTACTTGCCATGACTATTTCACGATACAGTTGATGAGTGAAGGTGAGGACCGCAGAAGCTACAATTTGATAATGTGGATGGATTAATTCATGCAGGTCACAAAAATCAGGAAATTGGGAAAAAATCCATGGCAATCACATGCCTGCACGGTGCTGAGCTAATGGGTGCAATTCTGTTAAAACCTCGCAACACAGGTTTGGTCAAACAGGTCCTAAACACTGACGCGTTTCTGAACATAGAGAACAATACACAGACTGTGTGTTGCAACACATATCTTTAAAGGACAGGAGTATTTCCCTGTGATGTTTGGGTAAAGACACTGATGTTTGCATTGATAACTGAATTTTGCTTTTGTGAATTATAGGACTTCTGTTTCCATGGTCAGCAAACATGAATGCAAATTAATGTTACAGATTAAACTGGTAAAACTAGAAAGAAATTCAGTTAGCTAATAGATTTTTCCTGCCACTTCAATATTATCATGTTGGGCTTTGTGTCTAATGTAGATGTTGTCTTTCTTAAAATGGATACTGTACATGTGATTTAAGCTTGTGAGGAGTTAAAAGGTCAAGGCCTAAATGCCAAATATCAATTCGGAACATGCTGTCCTCACATAATAAATAATAAGATGACAGCTTCACTGCATTCCACTGCACATATCAGACAGTTAGTGTCACTGAACCCACATAAAAAATATTTTATTGTTTCACCAGATATATGAAAAAGTCCAAAGATTAAATATATACACGATGACCGAGTTGTACTAAAATTCAGGATGGATTAATATACTTAAACACTTTCCTAGATTAACGCAAACCAGAACTAAGCTGTAAAATGAAGTGCCTTTAATTCCCTGCAGCAGCTGAGCACACAGCCTACCTTTAAAGTCCACCTCCCCGTTCCCGTCAGTGTCAAATATGTCAATAACCCTCTGCACCAACGGGTTCTGTTGCAGCTCCGGCAGCGACATGAACTCCTCCACGCTGAGAGAGCCGGAGTTATCTAGGTCGAGTTTCTTAAACCTCTTCCCTAGCCTCTTAATCTCATCAGCATCAACTGAACAAAAGAGAAAAAGAAAAAGACAGAGATTCTGGGTGAGACATGGTGAAATTTTTTGCAGCCTTTAAACTTTAAATATGACATAGAAAAACAAGTGTCAGTCAGATGAATTGTGTCCTGGCAACTCTAAACTTAGATGTAGGCATCAATGAAGGCAGTGGAATGGAGTCAAATTGACCCCAAGGAATATACAAGGGTTAAAGCTAGAAACATTAAAAAAAAAAAAAAAAAAAAAACAAGTCCCATCTGCAGATGCATGCTCCAAAGTGGACAGTAGTTTACATACAGGTGTTACAGGTACACTAAGCCTGTGAATGTTCATACAAAATATAAATATACTTGCTAACACCTGCTTGAACTGTAGTCATAAATTACAGTGTCCACAATTGCAACTAGGTCAAGGACACCACTTCCGGCCTGTACTGGACTAAGCTAAATGCTCTGAGTGCAGACCCACAGTAACCACAGCACATTTTGTCCCACTCTCATCCACAGAGAATAAAAATTAGCACAACTGAGGAAAAAAAGCACGAGCGGACAGATCGGTAACAGTAAATGTGGCAAACACTGAGTGCACAACACTGCTCTGTTATGCTACCTGTAAAAGAAAGCATACAAAGAAACAAGAGACAGACAAGAAAAAGGAAATGAGAGAATATCAGAGCAAACACACAGATATAACTTACAGCCCTTGTTGTCTACAGGTGTAATTTTTACAGCTGGAGTCTGGACCGTTTGTTCTCCTGCCATCAGAAACAGCCCAAGCTAGCTGCCCTGTCCCCAGAACAATGGCACGGAGTAATCCAGAAGCAATAGCAGCCGGTTGTTAATTACAATATATAAGCTCATTCACACATGGTCACCTGATGCCATTAGCCAACCACATTCTACTACTCTGAACATTTAATCTGGGATACTAAATAACATTGGCTATCTATTAATCTTAACTAACAGAGGCGACGCGACAAAGATGGGAGGGACAATAGGGATTTATGAGGCCAGGAATTCAGTTCAATCCAGTTTTCATCAGGTTTATTACCTGAAAGGTGAGTTGACGCAAAAAGGCATGAAAAGATAAGGCTGAACGTCTGAGTTATGACATAAATGTAATTGCACAAAGGTCTGATGGGAGAGGTCCAAGCAAAAAGTAGTCTGCATTTAAGACACAAATCAAAACACAGTAAAGATGCATCAGTTATAAGAACAGACTCCAATCTGTAAATCTGTCTGCTGCAATGTAACCAAAATGCCATAAAAGTAACTTCATATAAATAATCACACATGGAAAGACCTCTTTTAACTTCATCTAGAACCTGTGTGAATGTAACGACACATTAAATATGAATGTGTAAAATGTAAAAGGAAAATAGATAACATTGCTGCTGTTGTCCGAGTCTGTTGTACAGATTTGTCTATAGCACAGGTGTCAAACATGCGGCCCGGGGGCCAAATCTGGCCTGCCAACGCGTCCAATCCAGCCCCTGGCATGAATGTGTGAAAAGTAAAAATGATACTGAAGATATGAACAATCAGGGATGTTAAGGTCAGTTTAGGTCAATTTAATCTAAAGTGGGTCAGAACCAGATAAATACTGTCATGATAAACTATAAATAATGAAAACTGAAAATTTTCCTCTTTGTTTTAGTGTATAAAAACATAAGTAAAATGACACAAAAATGTTTACATATACAGTCTAGTCTTTTACAAAAAATGTGAGCAACCTGAAATATTTTCGTATGTGTTAGTAGAAGTATGTGGAATTTTAATAACATTCTATATATATATATTATTAAATTTTGTGTTTTTGGAGACCCAATATGATCTGTAAGTTGTGATGAACATGAATAAATGATGAACTGAGGCTAAATATTGGTAAAATTACTTATTTTTCCTCAAAATTTTCTGTTTCATATTTGTTCACGTTATATTCAAGTATGGTTTGTAGATGTAAACATTTAACACATTACAGAATTTTACTTTTTTTCCACTCAAAAACATAGACAAAACTTTGGAGTTGACATTATTTATATTATTCTACTGGTCCAGCCCACTTTATACCATATTAGGCTGTACAATATGTGGCTTCTGAACCATCATGAGTCTGACACCCCTGGTCTAGAGTATAATTTACAAAGTACTGTTTCTGGTCTGTCAGACTTCCCAAACCAAAATCACATAAAAAAGAAACAGTCCCTCTTTTTCTCTTCCATGTTGCTTTTAATCAAATTCCTTCTGCCATGTTGAAAAATACCAAGTTAAAAATGATGGCTGAGCATAAAGGACATATAATTCTACATTGCAGCAGCACAAGTACAACAGAAACCAGTTAATAGTTTCAAGTCAAAGATCCTTCCGCTTGTTATGATATGGTGTGAAGAGATAAAGGCAGATACAGAGAGAGAGACACAGGAGTGGGCTGTATTTCGGGTTTCAAGGTTCGGACTAGTTGTGCTACATCAGCTCGATGAGTAATCAGAGTGTGAGTGTGTCGGAGGAGTAGGGGAGGAATGAGAGGGTGAACGAGAGAGAGGGAGTAAGAGAAAGAAAGTTGGGATTTTGAAGTTAAATTTACAGGCTGCTTCGTCTGAAATACAAACAAAAGGCATATGAGGATCTCTGACTGGAACAATGAGTATAATCAGTGCACTCTGCATTATCTAGACTTTATAACCAGTCAATAAACCTCAGACGTTCTGGTGCATTTACTGCTCCTGGCATGTAAATGATTCATGATGTAATGCTGATCTCCAGGACACTTGAGGTTATTTTATCATCTTTAAGTCAACAAACATTTGTTAAGCTTGCATACTTCCTCATTCAGAGGAGGTATGTACGCAAGGTCAGCTGTGAAACGTCTTAGGACGTAAAAATGTAAAAATCAGATGTAGGACATGTACACATATTCTGCTCTATTTTTTTAAATGAGTACAAACCTTTCTATTTTGTGATGCAACAGCCAATGTGGCCAGTGGTGAGATGGTTTTTATCCTGTGCATCAGCAAAAAGCACTCGCACTTCATTATACAATGGATGTTTGTTATACTGCATCTCATTTCCATGTCCTTTACACAAATAAATGAGACATTTTCCTAATGAGAGGTTACCGTTTCCCCTGGTTGTTTTCCTGATGCTTGAATCTGTATAGAAACATAAACGCACACAAGCTGATCTAAGCCACAGGGTTTCTCCGTCTACTAGGTGTGAGTTATCAGAACGGAGCACATGGCTGTCCTCTGACACAAAACACTTCCTTATCAGCAGCCTCCTGTTTCCTGTGCATGGCAGATGATACCAGCCTGCATCATAACGCTTTAGCCTGTCCAATCCATCTATCCCACAGGAGAGAGGCTTCAGAGCCATGTTTACATCAAATCTCTTCACTGCTCTTTTTATTCTAGGTGGGTGGATGGAAATGTCCAAAAGAGTGAAGTTCTCTTAGAAGCGACTGCAGACTTATTTAAGTGGTCACAAAGCCTGTATTCTGTAAGTGGGCGTAAAACGAAAGGCACCAAACAACTGGATTAGCACTTTCATTTTTATTGGCAGGTAATTTTGTAATTAAAATGCAGTTGTCAACAAAAGAGCAAACTGCTATTTCAAGCTTGAAGAATGAACCTAATGGTTTAAAAGAAAAAATGTAAGGTCTTCAGAGCAGATCTATTCACCAAACAGAGGATGTTAATATTACTCTTTCAAATACGTCCCTGTCACAGTTCAAGTAGCTTTTATTGCTGCACAGTCAGGTCAGTGGAATACACCAGGGTACAGATGAAAAATCACTCTGACATTTACAGCACGTAACAAACTTTGGCGCGATCACTGAGCGGAGAACATCTGAACACTGTGCCCAGAGCCGTTCTTGCTGTCTAGAGCTGCCAAGTGAGTAGGTACATGTATTATTCATGCTAGCAAGGACAACAGCTTTCTCACAGTCTGAGTCCCCCTCTCAGTGTCGAACCAACAAGTTCCTGTCTGCCAGCATCACAGACAGACGTGCTCCCAGTTGAACCAAATAAAACGGTACTCTTGATTCAGATGAAGGATACAGTACTTTCACTCGAGCAGCGGGTTCAGCTGACTTATCCAACATATGGCTCTGAGTGAAAACTGCTATGGTCTGAATATGATCAGAACTGGAGTTTAATGGCTCAGAATTAATGAGCCTCTATGGAAATTCTACCTCTGGTTTTACCCACTCAGGCTAAATCATAAGCTTTACAAGTAGCGCCCACCACCCTCCCCTGGTGGCTAAATCTCAAATGAGACAAGTGGTGCATCAAAAATTACCTAGTGTTCCTAAATCGACTTGCAGGAACATTTTATACATGATTGTAAAGGAAACTTTCTTACTGTGTCTGTGATGCACTTATTCTGACATAAACTGAGTGTGTTTTCCATGTTTTCTCAATGCTTAAATCATTATTACAAATCTGGCATACAGCATCAAAAAAATTAAAAATTAAAAAAACATCTAAACAGAATAGCTAACTAATCAAATGAAAAGTGTCCAGTCACAGTGTGTGAGGCAAACTGTTTTCTGAGATGGCTGCACAGTTGTAGAGGCTTCTCACACTGTTATGCTAATGAGTGGCTCTGAGGGAGACCCAGTGTAACTGTGAGATGATTATGATAATCTCATATACTTCACTGCAGAGCACAACACACACGCACACACACACACTTTCATGATCGCTGTATGCACCCTCAACTGTGTTACTAGGCAACTGGATCCCGTTAGCCCCACGAAGTAGCCCACACGTGTACACACAGACACACACAGAGACAAAGGAAGGAGGTACATTCAAACAATTCATAAGGTTCATGAGGTGTGTACATGAAAACACATGCACGCATGTGCTCACGATCACATACAAACTGCTGTGTTCATAATCATAACGTGCATCTCGTACATATGTAAATGACTGATAGCAGATTGACAGGCTACATAAAAAAATCTTAGTTTGGGGATAAAGAGAGAAGTATTTTAACTCTGTGATATTTAATTTACATCAACAACAGCAGACAAAATAAACACAAACTTACACCAAAAAGCACCAAAAGTGCAAATAATCGTATTGGTAAAAGATGTCTCTAATTCAGTTGTAATTTAAATCACATGCAGCTTGGTAGCTCTGTTTAAAATGTACAAATACCTTGTTACTGTACCAGTGTTCATTGTTGGATTTGCACTTTTTCTAAGTGGTATTATAGACAAAGTCATTTCTGGATAATGTCTAATCTCCCACTAAATGTTCTACTTAACGCTGTTTAGTCATGAACTAGCTCAAGCTAACCATTAAAAAACCAGTGCAGCTGTGTGAAATCTGCTATGGCCTTCCTCTGCATTTTTGTTTAATTATGAAACGCAATGTTCCCAAAATGCCATTAATGAATTTGTCCTCTTAAGCATGCTCAACCCTCAGACAGCTCACCCTGCACATTAGTGGAGACATGTGACTGCATTAACACTGCTAACCTGAACTGAGGCAATGAGGGGAGGGAGTTCTATCCAGAGCAAAAATCAGTCAGCATGTTGGTGATAATTGCAGCCAAGGCCCGCTGTATACAGCACGTCAAACACACAAGATAAGGTGTGAGGATGGGCAAACACGAGAAGGTAACATGCACAGCTCAGTAATCACACAACAAGTGTGACATATGACACCACAGCAATTAGCATAATGGGGTTTTACCGAGCCAATGAGGGTGAAGTGTCAGTGTAGTCTAGAATACACATTGGAAAATAACAGTGTGTTACAAACTGACACAGCATGAGAAACTTCTGATTAAAATCATCAATCAAGGTAGTTTTACATTTAACTGCCAACAGCCAGTTAAATATTATCTTTCATGCACTACTAGAGGATTTTCATATCCTAGTAATTCTTATATGATATTAACCACAGATTTAATGGATTTTTCAAAAAATATTTTAATTGTAACAACACCCACGGTCAACTCAGTTAAGAAATGGGACCACACTTGGCATTTTACACTAAGATTTCAGAGTGGCTAATCCACGGACTGATATTCCACAGAAACGTGTGTAAACAAACTTGACTTTAGCGGAAAATAAACACGGAGGCAGACTGTTGTCATCATCAGCTGGTTGTATGTACTATGTTTTGCAATGAAAAAAAAAAAAAAAGCCTGAAATACCTGTGGATAAAGTCATGGCTGACAAGAATCAACGAGGTATTATATATATATATATATATATATATATATA
>JAQQZY010000008.1:16853924-16868734 GCA_030068375.1 Ostorhinchus rueppellii
GAATTTGGGCCCTGGTGAAAAAATATATAAGATTGGGCCCCACCACTTAAATGACTGGATTTTGCTTATTTATTTTGGAAAAAATAATAATAATACAAACGTGCTTATTACTACCTTGTGAAGCAAATATTATTTTATGGTGATGGATTATTATTGTTATTATTATTATTATTATTATTATTATTATTATTATTATTATTATTATTATTATTATATTATTATTAATAATAATAATAATAATAATAATAATAATAATTGTAATATGTTCTTAATCGCATGGGCCCCTGTCAGTCATTGGCCCTTAGAATCATCATCACTTTTCTCCTCCTTGCGGCGCTCCTGCTTATATTTGGTGTTTCTGTCTACATTGAAAATAAAATCTATTTTGCAGACATGGGTATTGTTATTGTAATGTTGCCCATTTTAACACTTTATATTGTGCTATTTTCAAGAAAAACATCACCATTTTCATCATAAGAGGCAATATGCAATACAGTATTTTATTTTACAACTTTCAGCAACCAACTTATAACAATAATGGATTAGATTTATATAGTGTTTTTCTATGATCACATACTCAAAGCACACACAGTGGATCCATTATCCATTATTTTATGATAGTTTACCACTGAAATAATTTTATGAACGTGGAAAGAAAGAAAAAAAAAATCTTATCAGTTGTCAGTAATTCAGACTGAAATTGGAATAAAAAATAAAAGACAAAGATCTAATTAGAAATAAGACTAAGCGAAAAAGAAACATTAAAGCAGATATATAAATATAATATTTCTATCAGTTCTATCTCAATTCTGTTTCCTACGATCTGTGAATCAAAAGAAAATGAGCGATACTTGTAAGTGTCTGTATATTTTAATATTTCAGTATCTTGAAGTACTTTATAAAAGTCCACTGCAGTTGATCAAACTTTTCTTCCCACTCCTGTAATGACATTTTTATCTTTTCTAAATCTATGTGGATCATCATCATGTTTGCATAAATCAGAGCTTGTGCCTGTTTCGTAACGATGCACAAAATGTAATGGTATGCATTTTGGTGTATTTACTGTATGTCTGCCATGTTTCCCCCCTGAAGATTAACATGTGAAATTACAAACAGTAACATTTTAATTTTTTTCTCCCAATTTTCTTATGTTTATGTAATAGATTACTTAAGTAACCTACTCACGCTTTATGTGAGTGTTTCCATTACATGTGACATGATCCTTCTACTTTACTTGGGTCAAGTATTGTGCATTTTACTCAACTACATTTGTGTTACAGTTCTTGAGATTACATTTTTCATTTATTTCCTGTCCAGTGAAAAGCGCTATATGTCTTGGTTATGAACATTTGAAATTAAAACAAGTGTTTATATGTAAGCTGCTAAAATGACCCTCCTTAACCTAATTACGTTCCTTGAATTGGTTGAAAATGTATTGTCACAAATCTTGTGAATGCTTATGGAAAGCTGATTTTTATAGACATACAATATGTGATGGGAGCAGATTACATTAAATAATCTCAGAAAATAGAATTCAACACTGACAGGGATCATTTTATGGCACAATGACAACTTTTACATTTGTCCTCTTTTTTTTCCACTTAACTTTTATGATACTTTACTGACAGTACTTTTTACTTTAGCTCTTAATGGCAGATTTGGTATTTTTACAGCATATTTATACTTCTGACCTCAGTATTATACATATGTGTAGCTGCTGTATTATCTTATTGTGACCTCATTAACTGAAACATCACTCATTGGTAGGTTATGAACACATTTCTTAAAATAATATATTTGCCACACAGCAGAGAAAAATCCATTTTACTATTAATAAAATTGTCAACAACATTTTCACAAAAGGTAGACATTATAGGAATGTATTTTTAAATACAGTCTTGTATCACACTGATTGGTTTCTGCATTCTTGCATAGAGAAATGTAACATTTTAATGAAAATATTTTTCATCAACATTTCTACCAGTATTGCACAGTCATAAGAAAACCTTTCAAATGCATTACTTGTACAAAAAATACAACTGTTTTTAGCATTAGAAATACATAAAAATACAGGTTTTTCCATTTCTGAATATTTTGTTCTTTAAAGAAATATTGATTTTCGTGGCTATCCTTCAGTGGAGGTAGAGAAAACACACACTTTACAGAGGAACACAACCATACCCAAATGACACACATTTCTATTCAAATGCTGCATTATGACACTCAGAAAATACTGTACATAGGCGATACATATATCAAAATACACAGAGGGTCTCATTCCAAAAACACAATGAATCCCATAAATATATTAGTCCATATGCATGTGGTTCATGGCATTTTGCATAAATACCCTTTATAACTGCAGACATTTACTGTCAGAATAATTACAAAATAATCTGCAACAATTTGTGCAATTTGTTTTTGCATGGCGGTAGTGTGCATAGTTTTATCTGAAAAATAAACCAATGACAGTGTTGTACCTACAGCATAGATGTGTAATTTTAGTAGCTATGATATGTTGATCAAGAACAGCAGTCAGAAGGCTGTTAAAATATTATTCAAAACTCAGGATGGGAGCTAAAGATGCCATCCAACATTATAAGAGTTTTAAAAAATATATGTGGTGTACGGTTTAGTAGCTGGCAACATGTCCAGGGTGTACCCTGCCTTCACCCATAAATAGTTGGGACATTCCAGCAACCCCCATCCCCCTATTGAGGATAAAGCAGGTTCAGAAAATGAATGAATGAATGAATGGAGGAATGAATGAATGAATGAATGGTTCACTTTAGTTTAGTTTAGTTTGGTAATAGAATGAAACTTTAAATTTATTGCATGCATGGCCATAGCTAATAGAAAATTTTAGTATAAGCCTTTTTTCTGACTTTTTTTGATTAACACACATTTGTTATATTAGAGCTGGTGTGACAGCCTGAAGTCAAATTCTACAGAACAGCTTGACTCCATCCAATCTAATCCAAATGAAAAAAAAAACAAAAAACAGGCTGTATATTTTCTGTATAATGGAAAATGAAAAAAACAAATATCAAAAATGAAATTAACAAACAGCAAACATAAGCCAAAGATAGCTTTACAAGCTACAAAATCTTTAAACTAGCACAGATGGCAGAGATTCTACTGCAGGAAAATTAAATTAAATGAAATCATCACTCCAAGAGCAGTAGACAGAGCCAGGAAGGACATGAAATTAATATTAGAACTGAAAATATTCTGTGCCGCAAAGGATGTAACATATTCATTCTATGAGGCAAGGATGTGATTTTGTTTGGAAATGTTGGATGTGTAATTTTGGAATAAAACTCTTTTCATGTACACATGGCTTTAAAAGAAAAACACGCATTTCACAAATATATCCATCATCTGCAAGATGCACTGTTACATACGTAGGTATATGTTCAGCCTGAACGGAGCCACAACTCAACTCTTAGATCAGCCAACTTTAAATACACTATTTTTAACATTATCTTGTGCTTGTTGCAAGTACTATTTGAACCCTAGACACACTATTATAACCACTACTGGCCAACACTGGAAACATCTACACTGCAATTAACATGGAGCACCATGGGAGCCAGAATGGAGTCAAACCCAAACATTACAGAACAAAACAAAAAATTAAGAACACTGTCTTTTTCTTCTGACAAAGGTACCAAACAAATATATAGTAGTGGAAAAAATTATTAGACCACCAAAATTAATCAAAAACAGTGGTTTCCCAATCAAGTACTAACTACTGCGTGTATCATGTGACTAAAACAGACAGAAAAGAAAACATGGAATGTCTAAAAGCACTGTGTTTGTCAGTACAATGCCATAGATATTGATGGAAGAACTGAAGTGATTTTAGTTATTATCAAGAAAACATGGAAAATGGATAGATATCAGCTCTGAAATTAAACCACTACTACTATTCTTGTTGCTGTCATTATATCTGACCAAACAAATGTACTTGTAGTTGCATTAAAATGAACAAGAAATTGAAAAAAAAAAAAAAAAAAAGGGACGTCTAATAATTTTTCCCACAACTCTACGTCATTTTTTTTATTAGCAAATGTCAAAATAAAAAGCTGTTTATGTAAATCTGAGGGGATCAAATACAAAACTGACATGGGAGACATTAACGTTTGAAGTTCACCACACCATAGTGACGACTGGTAATACCTTTAGAACACAGGAATTTCTGAGAGATCACACTGAATCTCCTTCAGACAAACATCTCCTTGTTGATCCACATGAGTGTGCGTGTATCGTTGGGTTTACACTCATATTCTATGCTGTTAAAACTGTTCCCCCACTGGCAGTGGTCCCTCTTGTTGTAGTTGTAGTACTTCACCTGCCACACGGTTTCAAAGTGGCCAGCCTCTGTGAACTAAAATAGAAGCAAACAGAGAGCAGGGATGAGGCAAAACACAGAGGATAACGTTTCAAAGTTCCTTATTTGATGAATGTGCTTGATGCATCCAGCACAAACAGATGGGAATATGCAAACACTTCCACAAGAAACACACAAATAGCTTGAAGTGTATGTAGGTGAAATTACACATGCATAAATACACACAACAGCTCCTCCCTGAGGCCCAGAGGAAGTGAACAGATGGGAAAAAAGATACTCATACAGATAAACTTTCACTTGAAATTACTATTAATACAATGAAAGACTATGTTCTCAATAATATCATATAGTTTATTTGTGTCTGGACCACATTTAGGTTTCTAATTGAATTGTCATCATAGTGCAATGATCTTAAAAAAAATAAAAAATAAAAGAGAGGGAGAGAATATTAATGTCTTCATGATGCTGTTCAAGATAGTAAATGTTCCATCTCAGTAAAACTAGTTTTCAGTGGTGTATGTTTTACAGCGCTGTTGTGGTGTGGTGTACTTCCTATTTCTTATGGCCAAGGAGGTTATGTGATCCCTCCCATCTGTCTCCTTCTCAGGAGGATTATGCAATATGCAATAGTGCACAAATTTTCATGAAACTAGGAAGGGTGGGGCATGGGCCTAAGACGACCCCTAAAAACTGAAGCAGAGCCATGAAAAAAAGAGTTATTTTCACTTTCCTCGGGGGTGCTAACTGACAGAAAGAAGGATGATGTCATCATTTGAGGTTTAATAATGTTGTGGAATGAGAAGAAGAATGGACCGATGGTAGAGGTCTTGCTCTGACTGACAATAGTTTTTATTAAATCCATTAAACCAGGGCTTCTCAAGCTTTTTTCAACCACGCCCTACTAATGGCATCCTCATGAGCCTACTGGTGCCCCCCATATGCCCCAAAAAAATTGTGGGACGGCAGAGGTTGCAATTCTACAAGTAATGCGATGGACCTGTATGTGGAGGACATGGTGGGTTATATAGCTCTATAAAGCTACAAGAACAAGAAAGTGAACTCCCCTCACCTTAGCACTGACTATCTGCTGCCCCCCAAAAACCTATATGCAACTGGAATGGGAGTGGAGATGTGCCAGACGATATGCCCCCCACTGACGGACCTCAATCTGATCCATGTGTGGAGGAGCGATTTATAATGTTGTGATGTACAACAGTAGTCACTAACACACCCACACACACGACAGTGTCACCCCCCATGCGTCTGTGCCGCTCTCCCGATTAAGAATCACTGCATTAAACCAAGGGTCAGCATCCTCTATAACACAGGTGTCAAACATGCGGCCCGGGGGCCAAATCCAGCCCGCCAAAGGGTCCAATCAGGGCCATGGGATGAATTTGTGAAATGCAAAAATTACACTGAAGATACTGACAATCAGTGGTGTCAAAATCATTTTAATTCAGGTTTCATATACAGACTAGTATGATCTTAAGTGGATCAAAACCAGTAAAACAGTATCATAATACCCTGTAAATAATGACAACTGCAGATTCTTTGTTTTAGTATAAAAAAGTAGAATTATATGAAAATGTATTAACAAACTATCCTTTTACATAAAATATGAACAACCTGAAATGTCTTAAGAGGAGTATATGCAAATTTACCAATATTCCGCCTGTTACTAAATGTTCTGTGTGTTTGTAATTGTAATGGAAGTTGTAATGAAACTGTGTAAATGATAAACTGAGGCAAAATATTGTTCAAATTACACTTGTTTATCTTAAGACTTTTCAAGTTCTTCATGTTATTCAGATTTTTAAGGGAACATTGTAGATGTAATCACTATCACCATGTAATTTTACATTTTTCACTGTTATTATTTTACTGGTCTGGCCCACTTCAGATCATATTGGGGTGAATGTGACCCCTGAACTCAAATGACTTTGACACCCCTACTCTATAATCTAAGGATCTATTTTTCATCTGGAAGAAAAAACAGCTATGAAAAAAATATTTGAAAATATTCAAGTGGATTCTATGTTTTTATTAATGATTGTGGATACAGTTCAACCTTATTCATCCTCAAGGGTAATTTTGTTTTTTGACACCTCAAGAATATGAAACAAACCAAAAAAAAAGTCAGTAATGAAATGAAACAAATAACCATCATTGTCTCAGACTAAGGCTTTGTACGGTTTGATAGAAGTAGGGATGAAGGATCTACTGTAACATTCAATCCTGCATCTTAATGAGGTGAGTAATAATGCAATATTTGGTGCATTTATGAAATTATATAACTAGACAAAAGGAATTTGTGTGATTTCTTGTATAACCAGGCATGTGTGGGCTCATTTAGACTAAGTACTGTCTGAACAAATGTAAACTGAGTTTGTGCCATTTAACTTAAAAAAATGATGCCAACCCCTAATGACACACAATCACACACACACACACACACACACACACACACACACACACACACATATATATATATATATTTTTGCCCTATGTATAAATGGACAACATTAAGAATGGTTTTAGGGCTATAACAATAATACCAAGATGTTCAAACATTCAAAGATAATTTATAGATTCTTATGGTTTTTGACATAACTACAGGGAACTGCTGGAGAGGCATGTGCCTCAGGGGTATCAGGCACACATTTATTTAATATATGTCCCTAATGATAAATAACAAATTCACCAGGGAAACTGACTGGCAAAATGCATAAAGCACTTTAACACTGAGTGATTTTGAAGTTCCCTAAAGTGCACTGTTTCATGGAATAAGTGATACGCTACAATTAATAACGGAATACCACACTGTGTTTTCTGAAATATGCAGTCTGTATGACCACACAGTAAACATCTTCCTGCCGCAGCAAAGTATGTCCAGCAGTGAGTATAAATGCAGGATAAAGTATACAGAGAGAGGGGACGTACAACATGACTATCAAAGCTCCAAATGATAGACCAGGAGAGTTTTGGTCAGGTGTGGACACTGTATCAGTACTTTACCTGTATGCTGATCTGAACTGGTTGCCTTTCCCCACTCTTGGTGTGTGCTACCCCATCTGTGTCGTATTGGCCCGTGTAGAGCGCCATCTGAGGATCTTTAGACTGCTGCTCCAGTGGGAAGATCACCCCACCAACACTCATGGACCTGGACATGAAAACACATCATATCACTTTTATCACTCTGCACCTCTTAATCTGTTTGTATTGTTGTTTATTAGATGCATGTATGTGGCCTTTGTGTGTGCTTGAATGTATGAACAGTGGTTCTTGGTTTTTTCTATTTTTTGCTTTACATTTTCTAGTTTAGAAAGTGCTATACAAATGGTGATATTATAATTGTAAGTAGGATTACAAGTATATGATGAATAAAAGCAAACTCTGAACTGCATGACCATATATGTACAAACCATTTCTTTAAAAGCAACAAAGTTTCAATCCCATTTACCCAAAGGCTATACATACCAATTAACAAAAGTCTATTAGCTTTTTCATGTTTAGAGATCACACATGGACAAGGTATTTTAATGTGAAATACATACATTTATAGATTAGATGCAGATGGTCTGAATGTATAACCTCAGATAAAAACCCATGAAGGATGCCAGTTCAGATGGATTAGAAACTTGTGGGTTATTCATGGCAAGTACTGTTTTCACTCTGGTCTGCAAATATCTGTATATGCATAGATTTTTCATAACTTTTCCATATTCACATTTTTCATTTTTATATTCTTAGTATTTTATTACTATCACTTTACTGTCACTCTTGCACGTTACCACTGTAGAATCAATGAAGTCTTGTCTTATTTTATGGAAAAAATACATATATGTGAAACCTACATGCAAATTACATACATACAGTTTTTATAAAACAACTGACATCCTCAGTTGGCTGCACACAGAAAATTTACATAACTGGACCTAGAGCAAAAAGACACATTAACCTACATTCTACATACATAGCTGTAGATTATTTGCTCATAAACATATGGGTTACACAGTGATGTGATCCACACAGCTGGGATCACCAGCACCCATGCATCACCACGTGTGACCTATCTTCACTACATCACTGCTCATCCAGGCATGTTGTACTGCCTGAGAATCAAACTGACACGAATAATCCTTATTTGGGGGTAAATAAACAAATAAATAAATAACATCAAATATTACATAATCTTGAATCGTACGTGAGCGACACAAAAGCCAAACGATCCAATCCTAATCTACTGTATGGTGGATTTCAGTTGCAAGCCAATTGGGGTTTACGATGCATTCAAGTACTGCTCGTAAAATTGTACTTTAATGTTGTAACGCGGAAATTGTACTTGTTGCTTCCTTAAGTTAAAGCTAACAGAGCAAGCCACACAACTACAACTTTTGTTGCATTAACATAAAACATATGCGATGTCCAAGTGATTTTTTTCCCTCTTTTTTTCAATTCACAAGCCGAAACTCGAGGTATAAGAATAGGTTTTATCCATTTAAATATATATATATATAGCCTAAGTAAAAACAATAAATGCTCAAATTTGACGATACATTCACAACTGCAGCCACAAATCGCGCAAATAGAAACAGATTCTTTTGTGTTTATTGTGCGTATCTTCGGCATAGATTTTCCAGCGCTCCTTACGTACATGAACGCAGCATTCAAATCTCCACCTGCTGATTCCTTTGCAAACCTCGTTAAGGGCACGTATCACTTACACAAGAAATAAATGACCACTCCTTTGTTTTTAATCCGCATGTACTTAGGAAATATAATCTCAGTTCTTTACAAAATACATAACAGAACGACCACTCTCTGCAGAAACCTACATTTAGCACAGTAGGCTATAGATAACGCCTTTCACGTAATATTT
This sequence comes from Ostorhinchus rueppellii, assembly GCA_030068375.1. Classification (NCBI taxonomy): domain Eukaryota; kingdom Metazoa; phylum Chordata; class Actinopteri; order Kurtiformes; family Apogonidae; genus Ostorhinchus; species Ostorhinchus rueppellii. Next base: position 16,863,161 of record JAQQZY010000008.1, read on the forward strand.
ACGCATGCACAGAGTGACCTGAATAACCCTAGTAGTTCATTTAAAGAAGGCATGACCCCAATCTTAAAAGAAGAGTGTTATCGGTTATGTATGTGTGTTAGATGCCTAAGAGTGACACATTTCTTATAAATAAAATAAATGGACACCTTCTGCATTCAGTGGAAATATGACTGTGGTTTTCTCTTTGCATGATCAGTGTTTTTTGTTGTTGTTGCAGGAATAACCAGACTGGTATTTGTTTCATAGATTTAGTAGGTGCACTAACTAAACTGTCAAGTCAAAATAATATTCCGCCTGTCACAGTCCTGGGGTCAAATCCTATTTAAGGTTACCTACGTGGCCTCGGCGGCTCCAGGTTTAATGACCACCTCGATCTTGTACTTGGATCCGGTCAGGAGCTTAATAGTCCGCGTCTGTCCGAACCGGGCGCCATCAGACTTGAAGAAAACGGCGGTGTTGTTGGGAAGCATCTTCAAAGAAATCCCAATTTTGATGAGCTGAGGGACGTCGGCCATTTTTCCATATAGAGGATCTGGCTGTGGTCAGCAGGATGAGGGGTGTGTTGGTCAGTTTAGTCTGACGGAGAAATGCCGTGCAGAGACGCCCATAACAGCGCGCACAGTCTGATTTGGGAATTGCGCGGCGCTGGTGTGCGTAATCCCGGACAGGCTGCAGCACATGCACACATAATCCCAACCCATGTTCCCTCTCTCTCTTTTTTTTCTTTCTATCCTCTGTCCGAACACTCCCTGATGTTCATTTCTTCACTGATTTCTAAAATGCCCAAGCACACACACTGTTTCTCCATCTTTCGTTATTCTCCTTTCATATTCATTTCCAATTGAATGTTCCATGCATTTAGTTGAAATCACTTATTAAACATGCATTTCGCATGTGATTGTGATGCTGACTAAAATAATACATTTTCCAGTTGCAGTTTTATTCTATATTTGTTTAATGAAACAATCATCTCGGTTATTTATTAAAAACATACGGAGCCTATAAAGAGCTCATTTCAGGTTTTCCCATTTTACTGATATATATTTTATCTATAAAGGTTCAAATTAAAATGTGTAGTGTAGTCTGGACGTTTAGGGAATAAAATCAACGCAACGTTGCAAATCCTACCAGCACAAATCGATAGCCCCATTTAACCCTGTAGTATTAACCCATAACCACTAGATGCCAGGCTTTGATCATAACTCCAGCTCCTGTGGACTCTGCTTCAATGGGAAGAGCACTTCAGTTTTAACAATGGAAACGTGCAGCAGAGGGAGAGAAGGATGTTTTATTCAGGAGAACAAAAAGTTTACATCAAAGTGAAATAAAATTGTAAATTCATAAATAAGTTTATGGGATGGGATGTAGGCTTGCTTTATGTTCTCAAACGAAAGAACCTCACAGTAGTGATCTGAAAAGGATGTTAAATCTGATGTAATATTTCACACTTGGCGCAGTGTTAACTGTTTTACTCTGCATTTTTTACTCTGCCTGTTCCTGTTCAATTAAGCAGACTCATCGGGGGAAATGCCATTTTAGGGTATCAACACGATGACAAACACTTAAACCTGGGTGGTAAATTATTCTTGTAGTCTGCAAAAGGTTGAAAGACCAATAAAGAAAAAAAAATATGCACCAAATATCTCCAGGTGTCACGTGGCACATCCGTCTGTGACGCAAATGTTTGCGACAAAATGTGGGAAGTGATCGGTTTGGAGTTGACCTTCATCGTGTTTGTTAGTGCTGTTCACCGTAAACCTTTTCCAAAATGAACACATTCTCAACTCACTCTGGAGTCTTAACGGGTTTAAGTGATGCTTAAGTGTACTACGGTCTGCTCTCTGAGCCCTAAAGTTCATCCACTGCCCCTAAAGCGGTCTGTGTAGAAGAAACTAAAAGGATTTTTTGGGGTGGTCGTTTACTGTGTGTGGCTTTGCTTTCTGATCTGTTTGATCGTCACGTTGGTTCTTTAGAAACTCTGTCATCTCTGTATTTCAAGCTCTATTTATTTAGTCATGAATATACTTTGCAGTCGCTTTGTTCACACTGTGCCTCACTCTGTCTGATGCGTAAAAACACAGTGTTTGGCAGCTCTGGAGAGGCTTCACTGCTGCGCACTTTGACAGAAAGAAGACAAAAGTGAGTGAGTTGGGTAAGAAACAAAGTGTGGGAGGGTGGGAGAGCCCTCCCCTAAGTAAATGTCAAGATGGATCCACTCCTTCATAACCCAACTCTTCCCCTGAATTTCTCAGATGACCAAAGTATCCAAACCGGACCGTGAGTCTGATCAAACGGCCACAAGACGGCAAAATGAGAAGAACAAATTAGATAGTGCACTGTGCATCCATTAGTTTATTTCATTCATCTGACAGTGAACACCCTCTGGCGAAGAATCACTTGGCTACATGTGACGGTCTGCCGGTTTCCTTGCGCACTGCCGCCTGTGCTGGTGATGCCATGCCGCGCAGTTCTACCGGAGACGAGAACAGCGGCACAGGGCTCTGGCTGAAGACCTCAGCGGGTCGGAGGGCGCAGGACTATACGTTAAAAGATGTGGAGTCTGGACGGAAGACGATGAACAACACGGTGCGACTCGGGGACGGTCTCCCCTCTTCTGCCGCGGCAGGTGCGCCGGGAGCGGAGAGGAAGCAGGGCGCCCGGCTCAGCCTGCTGGGGAAGCCCCTGACCTACAGCGCGCAGAGCGGCCGCAGGAACGCGCGGTACCGGCGGCTCCAGAATTACCTCTACAACGTGTTGGAACGGCCAAGGGAATGGGCATTCGTCTACCACGCATTTGTGTGAGTACTTCCACCATAAAGTCACTGTAAAGCATCTAAAATACTGTTTGTTCACTTTTTCCTCATTCAAAGAGCAGTTTTCCACCTTCAAAGGACGAAAATATTACAGTAATTTGGATATGATATTTCAGCAATGATGAAATGCAAACATGACTGATGTTTGTCCATGTTTCAGACAGCTGTTTGATAAAGATGCTCTTGTCATGACCAGGTGGGGTCATGGCGCACACATTTATGACACACAATCTAGCCTTTAACTAGACTAAGTTGTCTGAATGTGGGTTCCAACTTCAAGTATTAACAAATTGTATTAAATAACAGTTAACCCTTCCTATGGTCAAATGCCACCACCCTCTGTTTCACACAAACAGTGTAAACAAACATGAGTGTGCACACACAGGAAACAAGTGCCCAATCTATCTTATTGTTGTTCTCTTTCCTGTTTTTGATTTTGCTTTGATAATTTCATTTCCAGTGTAAAAGTTTACACAGTCACTGATTTACTGCTGCATGATTTGTGTGTGTGTGTGTGTGTGTGTGTGTGTGTGGTTTGTTTTCTGTGATCACCTGCTGCAGTCAGCAGCACTGCAGACAAATCCTTTATCAACTGGAATTGAATAGTCCAGTGTGAGGGTATGTCACTGCAGGGTCTTACATGCCTAATTACCAAAATGCCCAAATAAAAATAGATAAAACACTGCATAAGTCTAGTCCTCCTTCTTGAGTAATACTGGAAAGATCAGATTTGGACATCTAGTGAAGGTCAGTAAGCTGCCAATTGAAAGGCTAAACATAACACTGGCTTCTCCTTTGCATGATCCTCAGTCTTTAATCACTGTTTTGGACTGAAAGTGACTCTGGGAAAAGTTTTTGAGGGGCACTTTTAGAGCCGACATATTTTACTTCTTAAATTCAAAACAGCTTCTAAATGACCACAACTTGTTTTTTCTGGTGTGAAAAAGCTCCTTCAGGGCCAGAATTTCTGAATTCAATTTTCCCGTTGAAAGCCAACATGCAGTACTCTCTCCTTTCATGCAGTTTCAATTAACCAATTTGGTTATTATTGCAAACACTCAAGCTGAAAGTTCCTGTTTCTCATCTGTTAGGATCTGGTTAATCTAATAGGATTTGTTGTTCTATTGTCTGATCCTTTTTGGGTCCTTAGGGCGTCTCTGCTTGTAAACCTGACACAAACACTTACTTTAAATTGCGTGTTTAGCTTGGTTCTGTTCATGTCTAGCTGCTTGATTACTGTTTTGGCTCAGTTATCTTTGTCCTTGCTTTTCTTATTGTTGCTTAATGGTGATTCTACCCCCACCCCACACACATGCTCCACTGTGTAGGTGGTACTCTCCCTTTTCCCCTACATTTTTTCTGTCTTCTCTTTGTCTGCTCAGTCATGATGGCAGCCCCTGTTCATGCTCACTACCCCATTCTTCCCCAGTTTTCTTTAAATCTGTGGTTATCTCCAATGCTTGGAGGAAAAAAACATACAGATGACTTTAACTTATCACATAGAAATTAATTTTTTTTTAATAAAGAGGAGCTTCAGCAATAAGCTCACTTTGTGTTACTATTTCTGCTACTTCGTATCCATTCTTCCCATGAAATTCTACGTGTATAGTTCATGTGAGTCTGTAAACTGTATCTCCTTCACACATTTTGGTTGTCACGCCCACCAACTGTTGCATAGTCACAGTGATGACACGCCACATCCCGCACCATTGTAACACAGTTGCGTTAGAAGAGGGGTGCTGTGAGAAGGAGGAAATGGAGCTGTCAGAGGAGGGGCTGTGAAGCCGGATGTTGACGTTTTATTTGCTCAGACTGGACAGCTGAGGTCGCAGGGGTTAAGTTGTTACATCTGCTCACGACCACAGCCTCCCACACTTAGTTTAGCATAGTTTGGATCAGCTGCATAAATTGAATAATAAAACTCTCACTCATTCAAATTGTTTAAACAAATTAAGAGATAAAGGAAGCTCAGTGACTTCCAGGGCAGGGTGAGGGCCTGTGTTGTCGACAAAAGCCAAGGGAATCAGTGAGTTCTATCCTGTTTGATGCACACGCATAACAAAATGAAAAAAAAAATCCCATTCACACTTAAGTCACCACACATCCTGTATGCCTGTGAGTGGACATTTGGAAAAGTGTATTGATTACATTATTACATTTTAGTTTCTGCTACACTGCAAATTATTTGGTTCTTACCAAGATATAAAAACTTAGATTCAGAAGTGTTAGATAATATATCTTGTTTTAAGAGTTAATTTCTTATTTTAAGTGTTCATACATCTGTAGACAGGCTTATTTCTCGATTTAACAATCTTAATTCAAGAAGCATTGTCAAGTCAAATTATCTTGCTGCATGGACAGATATTTCACTTGTTTTGAGGACCCTTTTTCCTCCGATTTAGAGTTTTTATCTTGTTTTCAGACACCCCTTTTTTTTTTGCATGTAAGGCTGACAGATTATTAGATGAATTGTCATTAATTGTAATATGAGGACGTACAAATCAACACATCCTGAAAAGCAGCTTAAAATAGAAGAATAATAAACAGAATTTATTTGAACATATTGTTCCACTCTGTATATATCTTACTTATATATTGACTTTATTCATATGTTATTTTATTTTATTGCTATTTTTCTCTACTGAAGTATTTTGTAACATTTGTATTTCTTATTGTATTGTACTGGAGTTCTGTGACACCTTAATTTCCCCTTGGGGATTAATAAAGCTATCTATCTATCTATCTATCTATCTATCTATCT
>JAQQZY010000008.1:16876719-16887179 GCA_030068375.1 Ostorhinchus rueppellii
AATGTGACAGTGATTGTTTGTCTCTATATGTCAGCCCTGTGATGAACTGGCGACTTGTCCAGGGTGTACCCCGCCTTACGTAGCTGGGATAGGCTCCATGCGACCCCCGTGACCCTAGTGAGGATAAAGCGGGTTCAGAAAATGAATATTTCATATGATGTCAGATGGTTTTTGCTGATGCATTAATGTGTAAACAGCTGAGGTTTAGCTCATGTAAAGTTGGCTACTTAAATTAAGTAATGCACCAATTTTACATTTTCATCATTAAAATAAAAAAAGCACTTCCTTTATTAAATTAAATGTACTGAAGGAAACAAATATATTTTTCTCTGACTTGTAGCAGCATGGAAGCGAAAAGTGTTTAAAGTATAGGAACCACACCACGGTGGTGTTTGTGCATAACATTTGGTTAATTGTACTTAATTAATTCATACAACTGTACATCCCTATGAGACATTCTTTTCCACAGCTCCTGACAAATGTTCAGATAAAGATATAGTAATGTATGACATGTGGGTAATGATTTGGCTTAAAATCCAGGGTGAATATTACAAGGTGTTTTGTGTGTGTGTGTGTGTGTGTGTGTGTGTGTGTGTGTGTGTGTGTGTGTGTGTGTGTTCATGGGTTAGCCGTTTCCTTGCAACCCTTGCACATTTTATAATACGAACACCCCAGTCAGCTCAATCCAACATGAACTGTAAATAATTTATCATTGTTAGCCGTGAACATTTTTCCCAGGTGAGAGACTGGGCTGTTCATAAACCATGTCATTAACTCACCCACACTGACAACTTTCAACAGCGGATTGAGACAAAATATGACATCTATACCACAGGTGCTTCATTTGTTTTCTCTTGTGGAAGGTTTTTGAATGTCACTCATTTCAGAATATTAAAAAGTACTGCAGGGGAAAGACGGGGATGAAGGAATAGTAAACATGGAGGGGGAAGAGGAGAATAGTGGGAAGAGATTATGAGGAGCAGGGGTGTGTGCTATCAGTACCTGACAGCATGCTGAGCACGTCCTGCAAATATAAGTGCACACCAACACTCATTTAACCACAAATAAAATCATAAATATGCAGTTTTTTTTTTTTTGGACATATTTTTACTTACACTGTAGCTTAGGGATGGAATTTATATCATGTCAAGCAAAATCGTGACCACATATAAATGATCTAATCACAAAATATAGGATGTAGGCAGTAAAGAATACCTGTGCAGTGAACAAAACCTGCCAACAACATACATTTTTGTTGCAGATCAGCCAGTTCCTATTCAGTTTCTGCATCACTTACACTAAATGAACACTGCTTTTAACATTATATAATTGTATCCACGTTAATGTGTGAATACTCGTTTTTTTATATATATAATTTTATGATTGCACTATTACCTCTCACATTGATGGCATGAATTTTGTACAAGATACGCTGCTTGTGCTCTGTAAACTTAAAAAAAATATATAGATATATGTCAGCTACACTGTTTATTTGTTAGGATCCCCATTAGCCATCACTCCATTGTAGGAGTAATGGCTATTCTTCCAGGGGTCCGCATACAGCATTCAATTGCATTTTAAAACATACAATAACAATCTAGAATCCTACATGGTAGTTACAAAAAACCCCAAAAAAACTACAATATTGAATTCAATCATTTAATTGCAATTAAAAAATGGTTAAAACCAAGAAATCAGATATTACACTCACACCTTTCTAAATCATCTTTTTCAGTTTGTTTTTAAAAGTACTTGTGCTTTCCAGTGATAAGAGCTCAGGTGGAAGCCTGTTCCACTCTGCAACAGCTCTGTACATAACGGTTCTCCTAAGTGTGTTGGTTCTCAGCAGAGGCAGTGTGAATCTGTTGTTTACTGCTTGTCTTGTCTTATGGTTATGTCTATTACTGGTTGGCACTAGTTGTAAATATAAACAGTGAGGTTTACCAACAGTACATATATTCTTTAAAAACAAAATAAGACTGCATGTCAATCTGTCTTTTACCATTAGCCAAGATACTCTGTCATGCATTTCTCACACATTCTCTCTTGCATTGAAGTGCAAGGCGAGCTGCTCTATTTTGAGTTAACTGGAGTTTTGACATTTCTTTTTGTGATGCACAAGACCAGACTGTCGGACAATAGTCCAGATGTGTCAGCTACACAGTTTTTACCTCTTCACATGGTATAATTGTGAGAGTGTGATTTATTCTTGATAGATAAAGTGTAATTGGCTGCGCTCAGTCTGGAGTCATTACACTTGGTCAAAGCTAATTCGTGATGTGTATAAATAAGAATACACTGACAAATGTGTCTGAATTATTCCAACTTTATGGGCAACAGTGCATTTATTTCCATCAAATGCAAATTGGTAACAATATCATAAAAATGCACTCATTTTCCTGATGTAATTGCATATTTCTGACATTTAAAAATGACATTTTAGAGCTGGAAACATTGGTATTTTAATATTTATGACATTCGATCTCCACCAGCTACTACTGAAAAAAATACCTTCAGTAGAAAACAGAACATATCAATTGTTGAACTTAAATGCAAATTAACCAATTTAGTCTCTTTGTGGCCTATGTCGCCTCAACTGTAAAAGAACAAACTGAGCATCAATATTCAGCGTACCTAAGTCAGCAGGGGAGGGGGCACGGGACAATAAAAACACATAGACATAGATGTATTCTTTATTAGTTCATTGTTTGCCTGTGCTTCTTTGAAATACTAATGTGTAAAGAAATGTGAGCTGTTTTTGCCTACAGTATGGACTCATTGTGATTCCTCTACAAGAAAGCAGAAATCTGACAAACACTCTGCCAGCTTTTATCTGCAGCTGTATCATACACCTGTTTTCACTGAGTGTCCTTTTTTTTGTCAGACATTTGACACAAAAAGCAGGTGCTTTCAAACCAACGCTGTGATTTAAACAAATTGTTCTCTCTCTGATGCTGAATCTGTTGCAAATCAGAGTTGCTTTATTGCCCTTTAAAGATGTCTCTTCTGCTGTGAAGGAATCAAATCACTGCTGCTCTTTGATGTTCTCTAAATGAAGAATCTGAGACATGTGTGCAATAGTGGAAGCAAACTAAAGGCCTCCGGATGCCCAAAATAAAATAAGAGCGTGTGTTTAACAGCTCCTGATGCAGCCTGTCCTACAGCAAAATCAGCATTATGTAGAGATAGGTGAGGTGATGAGAGGTGCAATGACTCATCATCAATAAATGCACACACAAGGATTCACAAATGTATATTGGGATTAATATATTAATGTCTCTCAACACAAAAATATTTTTCAATCTACATAAATGTAAAAATATTCCATATATAGACCGATAAAGTTCACATGTATTTCTGATGCACATACACCTATTACTTATTTTAAATGGAAATCCACAAATATCTCTGTTTAAAAGAATTTTCATCTAAATTATTGATGAATGTTGTGACATTTATTCTGCATTTACAAACTGCTTGTGGTTTGTGAACTCGCCTGCATTTGTGTGCGAATCCTTGTGAGACTCCCCTGCCATGTCTCAATCCTCAAATGCATTTTTTCAACAGGGTAGAACCTGTAGCCTATCAGGTCTCTCCTTCCTTTCAGCCAATCACAAGAACGTACTCCACATGGGGGTGTTTGATGTACTTTTCAGCCAGTCGTATGAACACGTCTGCACAGCGCTATACATGCCAGCCAGAGCTACAGTCAGGTAACTATTCAGTGTGAACATGGGGTCCGGTGGTGATGATGTGCAACATTACACAGGATTACTTAGTTCTGAAATGTGCATGTAATCGGTTTAATTTTGTATTTAGCAACATAAGCTAGTGAGCTATATTAGCATCAGCTAGCAGTGTAAGCTAGCGGACTATGCTCATAAGGTTAACATCTGGCAATTAAGTTGAAGTTATGGTAAGTATAATGACTGTTTGACAGGGTCTGTCACCTAAAGCCGAGGTAGCAGCTCAGACTTTTGTCCAGTTATTGGCCCGGGCACTGTCCTCTGCCCAAACCACATCGACACAGAGCACATCAGTCAGGGCTGGAGGCAGTGCTACAGTCTACATTAAGCGGAATTTCCGGTCCATTTTACAGGAAGTTCACGGTATGTGCGTGTCTCCGCCACAGAGATAAATAAACACTAGAGCGGACGTCGTCAGTGGTTACCTCAAGCTGAAATGTCCAACTGTGGCGGCCATTTTGGTACAGGAAGCTAAGCCCCGCCCTCTCATGAAAATCTCCACACGGCAGTGGTATTTCATGGTTAGTTAAAAAATAGGATTACCCATAGTCTTACAACTGAATGTTTTAAAAATTAAATATAGAAACAAGCAACAAAAAAGAAAATAAATTTAAGCATAAATATTATTAACTGAAGGAAGCATCATAACGTAATCACACAGGCTTAAAAACATACGGGCATTCCATGTGTAATATAGACCTAAATGAATTTTAAAAAAGAAAGAAAAAAAACTGAGCCGTAAGCATATTTATATTGCATGTAGATTCTAATATTGTTTTAATAATTACATAAATGCTTAATAACATAATGGGTTGTTTTTGTAAATACTAAATTATCAGAATATAAAATACTAGTTTATACTCTAGCATTTATCCAGACACTTTCCATAATAAATATATGATAAAATGTTGATGCTATGGCCTATTGATTATTTACCAATGTCCTTTGCAGATTTCTCTTCGTAAGCTTAGTTTCTAGTCACAGTTGTTTCTTTTCTATATTATGTAGTACTGACAACCTTTTCTGGACCAAGATGGTGGCAAGACGGTCCCATGACAAACACCCCCTCGCCCACTCTAGTGTTTATTTATCTCTGTGGTCTACACTGCCTGGGCCGTTCCAACAGGGAACCAATGGGGTAGGTACTCGAGAACAGCCCGGTAGAGTCGGTACTAGTGGCTAACTTGCACAGATTGAGTGTCGTCTTTCCACATGAACCCTTTTGGAATGGAGATTTTATTAATTTGGAGCTGACCAACAAATGTAATGGTCTGTTTTGTTTGTCTTCTCTTTTAAAACCGAAAGCTTTTGCCTGCTGGTCAGACTTTTAGTTTACTTTTAAATATATGTATGTGTTTTATTTATATGAAAGAGTTGTATGTTAATGTTCTTTAGCACATCTGTCAAGTTCAAACTGACAGAAAATAAATCATATTTAAATCAAAAATAACCCTCTGATGTCTTCACATCTAATTTATGAGTAAAAGAAAATTTAAGCTTGACAAAAATAGTGATTTGATTTATATCATGATACATATCGATACTGTCTGATATGAAAAAAAAAATATTGTGATATAATTTTTTTTCTATATCGTCCAGCCTGACTTCACATACAAATGCAGGGAAGTTCACAAACTCCAAGCAGTTTGTAAATGCAGGTTCAACAGTATGTGAATAAATGTCACACCATACATTTAGATTAAAAAAAAAGCTAATTCTTTTAAATAGAGATCTTTGTGGATTTCTATTATATAGGGCTGGGTATCATGGCCAATTTCCTTAATCAATTTGATTTAGATTCATAAGGTTCTGAATCAATTAATCACAATTGGATTTGATTCGATCCAATCCACTATCGATTTGGTTCAGTAGTAATTGACCGATTCAGATTTATTTAGTGATACCAAAGTATAATTTTGAGTTGTTACCTAATTATATGACTACTGCAGTCATGGAACACATCAATACTGGTATCAATATTGATATTAGAAAGAAAATAAATATGGCAATTCAGCAGTAAATAGATGAATCTGCTCTTAATAAACAGCACATAAACATTACTGTTTCTACAGTAGATCAGAACGGACTTCTGCTTCTCCTCAGAGAACCTCAGAGAGGCCAGTTCCTTCACACTCTGAGTCTGACTTTAAAGCCAGGAGGATCTCCCACAGAGGGGTTTCCCCCACCCGTCTTCTGCATCCCTCTCGCGCCAGAACTGTTGCGAGCAGGACTGAGACTTCCCCAGGGGTTCAAGACGGAGTCGGGCACGCTTCCGCTGCAGCGTTGTCCAGATCAGGGGCTCAGGGCCCTGCTCTGAAAAATCTATTTCATCCACTGATAACTGATTATGAAAAATTAAAATGAAATCAATCCAAGATCGATGAAATTGATTTTTTTTACCCAGCCCTACAATTATATATATTTAAAACAAGTCATATTTGCGTGTAGCAAATATGACGTGCAGCAGAAATATATTTGTGAACTTTATAAATGTATGTGTGGAATATTTTTATATTTATAGAGATTAAAAATATTTTTGTGTTGAGAGACATTTACAGGCTACATAAATCCCAATATATATTTGTGAATCCTTCTGTGTGCATTTATTGATTATGAGACTGATCAAACTCCACATTGGAGGAGGACTTGAACTCCAGATGTCTTATGACATTCTTTTGAAGCTAACAGAGGCAGGCTAATCTTTTTCATTTTTTATTAAAAGCAAACAGAGCAAGAAAGCTTCCTCTGATATTGTCCCCCAGAGATGCTGGAGGGCTTCAAGGGAAGTTTTTTTTATTTGTTTTTTTCCACTGTGTAGGAACTATATTTCAGTAAAATGAAGAGAATAGGGGGGTAAAGATATCGTATTTGGTTTGTTGGACACATTTGTGAGATTGAAGTTTCATAACTCTGCACACTAGACAAGAGTCTTTCACTAATCTGTTCTATTGCCACATAACTCTTTTTCTTCTGTTTATTCATTGCCTTTTCCAACAGGTTGCATTGTCAACTTTCTACAACTTAATCTTGTACAACATTTTCTTTTCTTTTGGTAGGTTGTGTTAAATGTTCTGTCCACAGTCAAACAGGTGCAGTGATGAAAAAATAATTAGAAAAGTCTCACTTTGTTCAACTCATTGTGTAACTGCAGAGGCTTTTTAAGCATGGTTATCAAAAACGTGACTCATTCCTCAGTTATTCCAATTCCTAAGATTATTTTTTCCACATGCAGCCATTCTGTGTTTGTGTTAGGATGACAAGGTGAGTGTTTGAGGAGGAACTGTTAAACAGAAGGGAAATTGAGGATTTTGAAGACAAATTACAACATATTAAACAAATAAACAAACAGAGCACAATAAAAGGGACATGTGTTCCTCCCCTAAGGAACACAATTTCGATTTATTTTTGTTTGTATTTAACAAAAAAAAAAGAATGTTCAAAGCAGTCATACAGGAAGAGTGCGTTCGTCTGTGTTGTTGCAGTTCCTGATGAACACCAGTAGAGGTTAATTGAGGTCACAGATTGACCTGCTGTCTGTCAAGCAGTCTTTATGAGATGAACACGATGTGATGACAGAGAAACTGAAGGACTAGATGATAGATGAGGTTATGATGGTGATAAATCTGAGAAAGCAGAAGATGAGCAGAAGCTAACAGCGTCTATTAAGTAATGGCATGTTTGGATACGGATGCCAAGTAGGCCATTCTTCTGAAATAACATTGATCGAGTGCCACAACTGTTTATGATTTCCTCTGCAAATATTCAACACCATGCATATTAAAGTGTGTATGTGACATCCAGCTGACTCCACTTGGTCCTTAAAGCAACCAGAATCCAACAACATGCATTAAAAGACATGAAAAGTGTGTTGAAGATGGTGTGTACTGGAGTTGGAGGGTAAGAGCCAAGAAAACAGAGACTGTCCCTGTGAATATTTGCGTGTGAAAGTTCCTCGGTCCTGTAAAGAGAGGGAGAGGGAGTGTGAGTGAACGAGTGAGTGAGTGTGAGTGCGCAGGCGTCGGGCCCAATCCATTGACGGGAGTCAGTCTAATGCAGAGTGAGTCTCTGTTTTCTCAAAGTAAGCTTTCTCCCAGGCCTGCAGCCAACAGAGCAACCAGCCTGACACAACAAGACAGCTGGCTGTTTGGATAACATCACACCTTCCCAGTGTGTGTACATGTGGATGTGGACGAGTGAGAGCCTTTTAACATTTGATTAAACTGAAATAGCTGTGGTGATGCTGTATATCTTAGTAAAAAGCTTGTATATGTGTGAGAGAGTTGCGGTATTTGTACTTTTGTCTGCGTGATTGAAGGTCTCATTTCTGAACAGGGTTAGTATCATATGAAATCTAAAAAAAAAAACCCTAAAATTATCAGCAGTATTAAATAAAAATAAAGAGCTCTGAAGATGTGCCAAAGATGCCAATATATTAGATTGTAGAGATATGAACAGAATGTATTTACACTAATGCACTGGTGGATTTATGTGAGCACTAGAGGAAGTAGTGAGCCACTCTGCTGGTCTCCTATGGTGAGGAAAAGTAACGCCATAAAGCCTTTGATCAGAACATTTGAAGGTGATGAGACAAGATGAGAACTGTGAAGAAACAAATTTTAGAGTCAAAGGAAGTGAGAAAATAATAGAAGAACTTGTTATTTTCACACTTGAACATAGCTCTAAATGAAAACAAACAAGTGAGTTTGATCATGAGGCTTTTGAAGGTATAACCTTTAAGTCTGCTGTTTGTTGACCCTTGGTTCAAACTAAACTGGATTACTCCAAACCGATCTTTAGTTCAACTATTGACAACACGAACTGTACAGGAAACAGGTGATTTTTGGTTTTACTGTGGCTTTTTTTCAGTCTAAAAACAGAGCTAAGCTAATGTAAACTATTAGCTGATCCAACACATTAAGATTATTATTATAATTATTATTTTTTAATGCTTTTACTCATTTGTGTTGTGTTTCAAGTGTTCTGTACAGCACTTAGTGCTTTATTAATAAAGTGGGACTGGATTGGATTAAGATTATAAGACACAATATTATTTGTGATTGTCAAAATGACCATGATGGGGTTTTTTTTATTGAAGAAAACTTACTGATACCATTTTACAATTGTGTTTAAACAATGTTCTTTATACTATATTCAGTGAGTGTGGATACACAGCATTACCGGTAGTTTGTTCTCAAAAAGGTGTCTGGCACATGACTTCCCCCTGTTGTTTGTAAGAGTTCATAGAGTTTGTAATGTTAATACTACATATAACCTAATATTCACTGCTCTGAAAAATAAAAAATAAATGTACATTTCCACTACTACAGATAAAGTGTACAGAAAACAATGAAATGTGCATACACTCAACATGCACATGGCCAAATGGGAGAGAAGTAATGCAGGGATTTGAAGGCCTGTGTTGTACATTTGCTAAATGTCAACTCCATCTAATTCTGTGTGAGGCTGTTTATAAGGAGACAAAAGGCTAAAGATGCCATACTTCACTCTGCTACTCAAATCTATGTAAATCTTGCTTCCTTCAGCCAACAGACTATTTTAAATTGTTCAGAACAAATCCCTGCCTCTTATAAATCACACATCTTTCAAAGAAAACTCTAAAATAAAGATATATTATAGCTTCAAGCATTTTCTCCTAAGAATTATGTGTGATATTTGTGGTTTGTTATGTTATAAAGTAGCAGGTTTAATACTGAAGAACATGCACAAAGGTTAGAAGTTAATACAATCGTAAATACAGTGTCCAGTTTTATATTCCAGCAAGTAATTCTCATTTTTTCTGTCTGTACCAGCACAGAAAAAACTGTCATTAGAAAGATGTCAATTGCACAGATGTGGTCTACTACTTAGCATAAAAGCGGCTAACTATTATCAGCTGTTGACTGGAAATGACTTTTTGTGGAAATGTTGCTGGAGCTTCACTTCAAATATCCACACTTCATATCATGGAGCTGAAATAACCTATTTAATTTTAACTCAACAGAATCTCTCTCACCTTATAATGGAGTTATTAGTTTTGCTTTGAGAGCTTTGGCAGATATTTGCCTCAACAGTGTAAAGGATGGGATTTGTGCAAAAATATGACACAAAAGGAACATTCCTGTTTTGAGAAAGAGCCCTGATTATTCTCTGGGTAATTTGATGATCCTAGCATGAAGTTTTCATTTGGGGCTCTTTGTATTAACAAAATGGCCCTCCCAAAATTCTGAAAACTGACATTGGGAAGCTATTAGTAATCTGCGAAGCAAAACGGTAAAAAATTATATTCTCTTGTATAGGAGTTGAATCACAATTTTGAGACCAATGGCTCAAATTTGGGCAATTAAAGCTGTTTTAGTTTTCCTCAGAGTTAGAGACTGCAGACTTTGGTGGGGAAGTCACATTAGGATTTTTGTGTAATGCATAGGATTATTTTTAATTTCAAAACGTGTAATTCTCAAATGTAAAAATTGCTATTATATTATGAAATGTGCAGAAAATACAAAATGCATAAATGCGTTTTGGATATAACTTAATATTTTAAAAAAATGTTTCAAATATTTCTGTATTACGAAGATCTGTGATGCTCAGGCTAAAGGAGCAGAAAAACAAACCTATGCTGTGATTTTTGAGCAAAAAAGATGCATTTGCCTAATAAGACTTTTCTTTTTTTTTTTTTTTTTTTTTGCCAAAAACCTAAAACACAATTGTAAAAAA
>JAQQZY010000008.1:16907897-16920978 GCA_030068375.1 Ostorhinchus rueppellii
CAGTCAAAATGCTCTAAAACGCCTGGCAGTATGGGGGTTTCTGTTCTGAAAACGCCTGGCAGTGAATGAGTTAATGGTCCAGAAGTTGCTACATTCATATTATATTGTAGATCATTAATGCTTTTGGTTACCGGCAGCTCTTCAGGTCTTTGAGGTAAAAAAAAAATCAATTTCTTAACCCCAGACATTGTGTCCATTAATAGTGGTTGTGAAAGGCACAACTTTTGTATTGCACAATTAAAATTTAAAAAATTGGCAGCACATTTTTCATAAATGGGCAAACATTTATGATTTATGGATATGAGACGTCCTCGGAAGCCTCTGTAGAATTAATGAGAGACCAGCACAAAGAACAGCATTACAAATAAGCCCATAGGATGAACAATAAACCTAAAGGGTAGGCTGTACACACCGCAGAGGGTGCATCTATAAATACAAAACATAAATCAAGTAGATCAGCTGAATAGACTCACACCAAGCCAAATAATACAAAGATCTTCAAGAAATAGAAACAAAAGCCCTAAATTACCATGAGCCAAATAACCATCATACAGCAAACAATGCAAAAGTACAAATCTAAGAACTTTCTTACATGTTAGGGATGTAACTCCTCGTTCTCCAGGTAAGTTCTACCTGTACTTGTTAGATGTGCACTTGATTTTTTTTTCCATTTATTGTTATTGCTGGACAGTGCATTAAATTAAATTAAATTCTTCTGTTAATTTGTGTAAGGAGAGTTGAGGAAATGCTTGTGCTGGTTTAAAACTTGTTGGAAATAAGTCAGATCAGATACTTTTATACACATAAGCTAAATACATTCAAACTGTTTCCCAATGCAGACAGTGTTTTTTACACAGCCCTGGGAAAGGATGTTGTAAACAGAGACAGAGAGACATCAGATGATTATCAGGCAGTTTTCACACAGTTATTACTTTCTATATCTTTCTGTCAGTGTAATGAAGTTCCGAGTTTGCAGTCGCTCTGTTACCAAAAATTGAGAAACTAAAAACTTAATTATATTTACATTTAATATTTGTTAACTACTGTGTATCATCTATTCTCAAAGCTGATGGAGCAGGCATTTAAAGCACCGGCCCTTACAATTTGCTCTGGTCATTTGTGTCTGCAAATTTAGTGTCCTCATATGCAGTTTATCTACATGACATTACAGCTGAACCAGTACTGGCTGTGCTTTTATAAATGTCAACGCAGCCTGTGCTCTGTCACTGTGACAGTTTGTGTTGCAGCTCAGTAACTCACGGCTGGTCATCCCTGTTATAGGCTTATGTTTGTGGAAGATAGTACATAGTAGAAGAAGGGGTGGAAGGACTCAACATTTCCATATCAACACTCCAAAATGGTCTCCAAAAAGGGTTTTTCTATTTGGCTAAATCCCAACTTCAGTTACGATTTACTCAAAATGTATTGTCAGATATTTATATTTGCCACATGTGTGTATCTAACTATTTGATAACTAGAAAAGCACACATAGATAACAGACCTCCGCCAAGGTAGCGTTTCTACTTATTTTTTTCTTAACCTCCGTCAAGGAGGTGAGGTTTTTGCCAGGATTTGTTTGTTTGTTTGTTAGCAACATAACTCAAAAAGTTATGGGTGGAGTGATGAAAATTTCAGGATATGTCCTCTCTGGTTTTAAGGTAGTGTTTGTTCTTTCCTCCACTAGATGGCGCTGAATGACCTCATATGCAGTGCCACCATGCCCTATCTCGCATTGATAAAGAATCATTAAAAAAATTCCTGGATCCAGACGGTGATCTGGATCGCCTCCAAAATGTACTCATCTCTTCCTTGACCAAGACCGGATATATCCTGAAAATTTCATCAAAATTCATCCATAACTTTTTGAGTTATGTTGCTAACAAACAAACCCACAAACCCTGGCAAAAACATAACATCCTTGGTGGAGGTAATAATTGGAAAATACACACATACTCTTAAATATTCACCACTTTCATGTAATTCCATTGGTTGACAATAGCAGCAGTATCACAGTATTTTCTGTGAATTTATGAAAGTATACAATCAACATTTCAGGAGCAAAATCACCAGTGAAAACATAATTGCAAAGATTTATGTCAAAAAGACTTTTCCATTAATCAGTGTAGATGACTTTTTTTTGTTGTTGTTGTTATTTCAGCTCAGGAATAAGAGAAGCTCCAATTCCTTTTGCTATATTGTTTGGTTGTGATGACAGATGTTTAGGCACAAGGAGCTTACTGTGCTTAAATGGATGTAGTTGCAAATGGAATAAATGTCACAGTTTTGAAAATGTACTCGTAATGTATAATGTTTAAAATAAAGCTTTCGTCAACCATAACTTTTGTTGGCCAAACCTGCAGCATGATTCAAACTCTAAACTCTGGGCTGATCTAGTTCACACACTTCTAGAACAATTTCCACAACAGGAAGTATATAATGGAAAAAGTCAAGCACTGATTCAGGACTACAAGAGCCAAGCATTCATTCATCTTCTATACCCGCTTTATCCTCACTAGGGTCAAAGTCAAATGGACTTGTGATAACATAATAGTTACCGTTCTTGTCTCGCACATGGAGGGTTCTGTGTTTGGGTTGAGTTTGTGGGTTTCATCTCACTCCTCTGGTTTTCCTCCGTCATCAAAAACAAGTATGCATAGGTTTATTCTGTCAGTGGCCCTGACCACGGTACTGATGAAGATCTGGACTTGATCCTTGAGCACCTTCAGTGGCAGCTCACTGCTCCTAATGTGCTTAATGCTAATGCTAATGCTATTGCTAGGTACTAGGAATACCTCTGCTGGGATAATTAAGTTAGTCAACCTCTAACCTTAAAAATATCTTTTGGCAGACAGTCTGTTAAGACCCAAGAGGAGGTGACAGCATCTTATTTCCTGTCAGACCACTTGGATTACACTATGCCGAAAAAAATTCCTTCCATTATTTAAGAATTTTCTGTCTTTGTCTTGTCTATCTTCCTCTTCTGTTCTCGTAGCTGCAGTTGTGCTAAACATTTTGCTACAGTATGTTAATGTTGCAACGCTAGAACGAAAAGCCATGCGGCGAGCTGATGTTGAAACCAAACAGTCCAGAGTCAGCTCTGTATCTTTCTGGTCACACTGATGTGCTAGTTTACTGTACACAGCCTGCGCTCATTTTTAAATCTGTGGGGGATCACAAATGCAATACGCCATCAAAACAGCATCTTGGTTGTGAAATGAGAGGTGTTTCTTTTAAGTAGCATTCCAGAATCATGATTCCACCTTCATCATAGCTCTGTTACTACCTCCAGAGGCGTTACAAAGCCACGATAAAGGTGGGACCAAATGATCCCTCTGTTTTGTTTACACAGATGTCGTTCCGGAATAAAGGCCTGCAACAGAAGTGCTGTGTAAAAGGGGCTAAGTATATTTGAGGAGAGTCAAAAAAGTAAAAACCTGGAGTGCTGCGTGAGTGTGGTAGGTCTTCTTTCCTCACTTCTGGTGCTCATCAGTGTTGGGATCCAAATAGCATCATCTTGTAGGAACTGAGGCATTCAGAGTAGGGTTAAAGTTAAAAGGCCTTTATTTCAGCATGGCCAAACAAGTTAAAAAACATAGCTGTTAAAGAATATACCCGGCGCCTGTGGGCCTTCATCAGGGCTAATACAAGATGGACGCCCATATGTATCCTCCTATATAAAGGGGGAGGTCACATGACTGAGCGGGCCCGAAAGACAACGATACAGAACTCAAATTACAAACAGTCAAAGAAAACAGAGCGACATATAGCACATGGTCAAACACCAGTCTATATTTGAGGAGAGTTGAGGTGAAACACCCAACTTTGGTACCCGTCTTTTCTGCCTGAATCCTGCACAGTTCTGATTTTAACAAACAGACACTGCCTTTACCCATCATATTTAAACCCACATCCGACCTGTTTTCCAACAGAATTAAAATAAAATTCCGCACCCGAACCGACCTGCTACAAATAAATCCGATATCCGAACCGGAACGAAAATCAGTCAGATAGCTAAAATTGATGACAAACTTTTATTGCCACGGTAATCCAACAGTGACATGTGCAACTTCAGTTGAAGGCAGAACCAAATGAAAACATTGCAGAACACAGAGTCTGAATACAGAGTTTTTGGCACATGATGTTTTGTACTCCAATGTAGACCCACGCTCTCCTGCGTCCGACCCGACCCAAACCCGTATCTGACACAGCACAAAATGTTTCACCAGTTTCATTAAAATTTGCGGTTCAACTACCGGTACCTGAACCTGTGCAGGACTCTGGCCTGAATATACCTACTCCCAATCAATCAAACAATGGCACAGTTTTCTATAAAAACACAACTCATTATTTCAATGTGTTGTTTTGTTTCTCTATAAGGACTGTTGTTATACTATTGAGGGCTGGAATCAATAGTCTTGACAGTGAAAGGTACGTGATCTTAACGAGACAGAGGAGCACGCTTTACGAGTGTGGAAGTCTTTCTATCACATTTATTGATGCTCTGTTAGTTTGAATTAATGGCCATGTCAGAACAACACTGCCATCCGTTAACACTCATGGCTTCAGCACACCGAAAGTCATGTGGTGACATTAAAAACAAATGAACAAAGCAAAATTCTTGAAAAGACACCAGGATACCAGATCCTTTTCATGTCATCCCCCCTCTCTCTCCTCTCTGTGTACTCATTGGTCACTCCTAATGATGCTTACATATTTCATGCCACCAGTTCCCTGCCTCCCTTTAATATTTCAGTCACCAGGGAGAGAGGAAGAGTTGACTGATATGGAGTCCAGAAATAGTCATCCTGTCTCTATGGGTTTCTTTCCACCAGCCCCTTTTCTTCTGCACTGTATGGAGCAGCCGACTGTTGATCGATACACTACGAGCTTCATGTGTGTGTATGCACCTGTGCTACAAAAATGTTTTCACGCACAGCAGTCTGTACCCGTAAAGATCATTATATTTGGGAAAACACTCTATAATCTGGCTCCTCTGTCATGTTTTCCCTGTGGACAGTAGATGCTCCAGGCAATAGCCCATTAGCTCTCATTTATGTGCTGCTGCATTCATTTGCCCTGACACTATTCACTAATTTATTCCTGCTTTTTTGGCTCATATTTTCTTTTCTTTCTTTCTGTGCCACCTGTATGGGTATGACGCATGTGTTTCGTGTCAGTAGTTGCGTCTTATATGTCTCCCAGTGCGTCATTCCTGTCTGGGGGAGCTTAAACACCATTACTGCTTTGTACATTATTTATTGTCATATTTTGTCGCCTCCTTTATAATCACCTCCTTTTCTAAATTACATATACTTCAATTGTACACTTCTATTTTTTTTTTTATTCTCCCCTCTGGCATTAGTTGGCATCCTCACAGACTCTCCTTTTCTCTTTAACAGTGGAAACTAAATCTGGACTGAAGTGCGTAAAAATTCTCAGATGCCTGTAAATGTCTTTTACTAGATTTTTACAGCTCTTCAAACTAACTGCCAAACTGTCTGTCTGTCTGTTGCAGTCGTAGTTCTGTTGTAGCATGGAATCGTGGGTATTGTAGTGATGATAGCAGGAAGTCAGTCATAGGAATGTTTCAACACACTGTAAAAAGTAAAATATTGAATCAAGTTAAAAAAAATCTTCAATAGGTCACACATTTAAAAAAATTTGAGTTGAATGTAATTTAACGTGATTTAATTTGGTTGACTCAACTATTTTTTTTAATGTGTGATCTATTGAAGAAAATTTTTAAAGTTGATTCAATGTTTTATTTTTTACAGTGCAAGTTGCTATGGAAAATGGTTGTCTTCTTATTTAATCTGTGCAGTATTTGTTTGCAATGTAAAGGACTACAATTTTGACCATCCAGTGTCTAAGATACTTTAACATGATTTAAGGATGATCTCTACAAGATGGAATATGGAATTATTGGGGTTGGCCAGAATTAGGGCCGTTTGAAAATATCGATTCTGCAACATATCGCGATATTTCATTTCACAATACTGTATCGATATTAAAAAGCACTGTATCGATATTTTTAGGAATTTATTGAAATGCAGATTTAGCACGAGTTCATTTTTGTTTCTTGGTTTTTCTTTATTATGTATATTTTCTTTATTATTATTTAACACTGTCTTATTAAATAATGGTTACTTGAAGCATCCTAAAAGCACTTTTTACTGTTTCTTTGTTGGGATTGCACAAATATAATGTTATGAACTAATAAAATAAACATTTGAGCAGGATCTGAAACTGTAATGACTGTAAAATATTATTTAAGCTTGAACAGGAACATTTTGTGATGTAGCATCAGATCCTGTTGTGATCAAATAAAAATTAATTTAACATTTGTGCAGATTTCTGGTGTAATTCAATTCTTTAAGGAAATAATCATTTTTAAAAGAGAAACAAACAAAAAAATGGCCTTTTTAACAGTATCATGATATATTGCGATATATCGTATCATGATTTGTATCGTATCGCCAGATTCTTACCAATACACACCCTTAGCCAGAATGCCTTTTTTATGTTACTTTTTAAAACTTCTAGTTAGTGGTAAAATAGTAGTGGCTTCTATTTAATCACCTTCTTGTTCACTAGTGCACTAAAGAGTGAATGTTTGATTACTGAAGTGAATGTTTGATTACTGAAGTGAATGTTTGATTACTGAAGTTACCTAATTGAACACAATTCATGCCAATACACACAATTATTGCTAAGGCTAATTTCTATCTTTTGTCCCGAATATAAAACAACATAACACATATAAAAACAGTACAATACAGTGTACTCATTCAACAGATAAGTAAAACACATTTAAACTACATTGTACAAACATGCATAGATGTACACATATCCACAAAAGCTGGAATGAGACTACCTATTCTCGAAAAAACAATATGTCTGGATTAGAAGATCATCAAATTGAACACACTGTCTTGGTTTACAGCAGTATATCAGAGCGATGTTTTTGGGATAAAATGCACTGACACCGGTAGCTTTTCCTGTCCCAATTTTGGTCAAATTTTTGGCCCCAATGCCTAAAAAAAACAAAACAATTCATTAATTTTGGGATGGCTCAGAACAATCGTATAATTTTTTGCATTTATCTGAGGTCATCCTTAGGTACATCCTGGGGGGAAATATGTCTAAATCTCTCTTTATTATTGGGTCCAAAAAGCTGACAAAGTATCAGATACCAAAATGAACCCAGTTTCATGGAAAGACCCAATTAAGATTTCATTAGTGACTACTTGCCTGACAATAACAGTTTTGTTTTTGTTACCGTACCACTCACTGTGTGTCTACAGGGTTATCTTCCACGTTTCTACCATCACACATAACGAACTTCCCCTTCTTTCTTCATTTTACGATCGATGGCTTCCAGCATTAAAGTGAATTACTGTCACCTGCTTTGATTGAGTGTGAACCAGAGTTAATATCCTGTCGGGTGAAAAACCCTGGAACCAAACACCGCCGCTAACCTTGGATGGAGTATGGGCTCTATGTACAGCCCCAAAACTCCCTGAACTTAAGGCAGCTCCTTTATTTCCTGTCTTTCATTATTGGACACACTGATTAATCCAGGTGTACCTGATACTTCCTGTTGTGACTACTGTGGTCAGGAACACCTGGATTAATCAGTGTGTCCAATGATGAAAGACAGGAAGTAAAGGAATTGCCTAAAGTTCAAGGAGTAGTGGAGCTGTGCATAGAGCCCATTAAAACTGGAGTTCAAACTCTAAAGTGGTGCTCATTATTTTTAATTGAAAAGCATCTCATAAGGGGCTTATACAAAACAAGTCCTCTGCCTTTGTTACTTATTTACTCCATTGCAGATGAAGACCAGGGCTTCACCAATAGCCTACACAGTAAAAAATGCAGTGCCAATATTTCAGTCAAACTATTTTAACCTTGATAGAGTATTTTTTTAGCCCTATGGAGAGTAAACCAGCTCTAACAGTAGAGTTAAAAGTCAGTGTAAAGTTCTGCACAGATGCAGTGTTAAATTCAACTCTACAGACTGATGATTAGTGCCAGTCTGCTGCATTGCATTGTGGGCACTGGACATTCTTCTCATTATGTTCTATTTTATGAGCAGGGACTCAAGGGGGTTTAGTGTTAATGTTTATTTAGGTTCATTTGTCTGTTTTACGACATTTATTGGCCTTTTCTGTTTATTTTTTTATTAATGTGACACCATTAGTCAAACCTGTAGCAGAACAAAACCAAAGCTGACTGTCACCATGAAGCTTTGATTATGTTACAAGTGCGGAGGACTTTACTCTGCCAAAATAAAAGCATGTTCTAGAATAATTAGAACTCATAGAGCAAACTTCTATCCTTCTATACCCCCACCTCAGAGACCCCTGTAGTTCTACATTGTTTCAATATAAGCATAGGGTGTAAACGAATGAAGAAAATAACGCTGCAGAAATAAGAACACTGAGAAATAAGTAGTAAAACATTACAGAGTAATTTTATAACTAAATCTGGAGTAAAAATAGCTCTTTAAAGTGTAATCATATTACTCTGGCAGTGTGAAAGCACCACAGTGTTACATATTTTTACACATTTCATTGTTAATTTTGACACTGAATTGAGTAGAATTAACTCTGAAAATTTGACACCATAGAGTAAATTTCACTCTAATTTTGAGTGGGACCAAATGTCTGAAACAGAGTTAAATTCAACTCTCTAAGAGTTAAATTGACACTCAGTTTTTTTTTTTTTTTGTTTTTTTACTGTGTACCAATTGTACAGTAATGTCTCAAATTTGACCATTTTGGTGGTTTAGAACATTTAAAACTACTATCTAAAAACAGAAAAGATCATAATACAAAAAAGTGTATGACCTTTTCTACTCTTATAGGTATCCTGTCATCCTCTTAACTGGCTTTTTTTTTTTTTTTAATCCTTATTGCAGGTGAGGAAAATGGTTTTCTGAGCCAAAGGTGCTTTTTTGTTGCAGTACCACAGGTCGCCACTAGTGGAATCAGGCTCAAATCTAAGCTCTAATATATCCCACTCTGATAACAAATTTTTTTTAGTTACATATTTACTGGCCACTAAGAGAACAGTGTATTGTGTGAATTTACCTCTAAATTACATATCACACATGGAACTTTTATGGGAATTTTTTTTTTTTTAGGTGTTTGTGACACAGAAAATGATGTTTTTTGAGTAAATGTCTCAGAGTTTTGTACCCAAGTGTAAATTAAAATAAGATAAAGGTGTGATATGGTGATAGATTAGACTAATATTGCACCTCATGTCTTCTGCATCGCAGCAATAACCATCTGACATTTTTCTATCTTGTGTAACCATATCACCAAAAGACACACACACACGTACACACACTACAGACAGACATGTACACACTCAGGTCTTGCAGACAGGATTAATGTGTATGAATGGACTGGGTTTAGTGGTCGAGTGGTGTGTTAGCAGGCTTATGATAGCAGAGGGATGAGGAGAGCTAATCCTTTACTCGCCCAAGGACATAACCTGTCACATGGCATCACGTACACACATGTACTCACACATGCTCTGTACCACAAACCTGAAAACTGAAAATGGGTGAATCATAACTGGAGAGGAGACAGATACAAAAATGAGCAGATTGGTCAATACAAATAAAAATCCTTTATGTAAACTTAATCTGACGTGAAGGGTTTATATTTTTTAATGGGGGCTCGTTTATCACCTCTCAGTCAGAACAATGAAAGAGGTCAGTTCAGTGTATTCCTCATGAACTTTAGGCAGATTATATGAAAAGATTACATCTACACTTTAACTGATTTGACTAAAAAACTATTTCTGCATTTTCCAGAAAAGCAAATTTCAGAAAAAAGTAACAGAGTGAAATATATTAAGTGTCTTACGCAGGTTGTGAGTTTCCATCTTTAGCCCTGACTTTGTGCAGAACGATGAAAAGAATGACAGGGATATAGAGAGATTGATGGAGGGAGATGAGAGCAGAGATGCAAGGGATACAGTCTCAGAGTGAGGAGCTTGATGTCTCTGTCCTGCCTCACTAAAGCGTTCCTAATCCCACTAGGATTATACGTGTTTAGAGATGTTTCAGACATGAACAAGGGATGTCAGAGTTCAGCCACATCCTTTGATGAATGTCATCCAGTTGCGTTTTGGCCAGCATCAAGAGCTGGTTGTTTATCATATCCAATTCACCTAACAGTCATTTATCTTCTGAAGTGCATTTGTGTGTGTTTCAGACTTTGTGTTCATATGCATTTATGTATCCCAACTTGTTGCTATGGCGTGTGTGCTGTTGACCTAAATGCTCAGTGTGTGTAACTGCAGCTGCAACACCCTGTTACCTGGACATAAAAAAGGCGGTCAGCTCTTAAAAACACTCCAGGAAACATTATCCGGCCTTTTCTGTTTTTTAATCCTGATAGATGTGAACAGCCACCGGCCACCAAAGATATCTATTGATCTAAAATATCTTAGTAACCTATCAATAACTTTAAATAATTCAGGTAAAATTCTGTTTTTCTCAGCTTTTCAGCAGCGTCAGGTAAGAAACACTGTCATTTTCTGCAACACTAATTCACCATTAGTACCATATAGTTTGACAAATGACAGTCGTTACTTGTTTTTATGTTCGGTTAATGATATATTTTGATGAAAAATCCACTTTTTCTTCAGTTTTCTCTGTTCTGATATAATAACTTAGGAATTTACTGTGGGCTTTCATGAACATCTATATGGTCACAAAATGAAATATAGGAAAACGCCTGATTTACACTAAATTTACACTAAAAATGCAAAGAATTATAATATAGTAAATGGTGATAAATCACTTAGGAAGGGTTTAATGTGGAGAAAAAAAAATCACTTGGAAGTTACCACAAATGAATTCCATGTGTTTAAGGGATGCTGATTAGTTTAATAATAGTATAATAAAGGGCCAATGTATAACTCATAACAGCAACAGCCATCCTGGACATGAGTTTGTGTAAATCAGAAACATCTAATGTCATGCTCAACATTAACAACAGAATGTCAGAAGAGGTCATTCATTACATGGTAGAAGAAAAATCCTTTAGATGAGATTAAAAAAGGGCACATATGATTAGATACAGGGTAGAGAAAAAAGAACATAAAACACGCAACACTTTGTTCTTCACAGATGATGCAAACATGCTCCGGTCACAATTTCAAATATATCATATTCCTGGTTTTATTAAAATCCTATTCATGTATTTCACTACTTCATGCTACATTTGACCAGATAAATGAGCTGTTTTAGTCATAATATAATGGTTATATTTTCCACCGTTATTGCTTTGAAAAGGCTCACAGTTTTCAGGTATAATTTAGTGTGATTATTGGAAATCACAGTAATATAATTTAGTGCAATTATTGAAAAGTAACAACACATGGAAGGCAGGACAATGTCCCAATGTGGCTTTGCTTCACTCTTCATCCTGGCTGCTTCTTCTGATTAGTTTCAGCCTATTTTTTTTTTTTTTTTTGCAAAATCCATCCCTGTATTTGTGAGACACAATTTGCATTAAAAGGAATCCAATTAATCCAATTTGCAAAATGTCACTGTAGAAATGTGAAAAACAGAAGCGGAGTATTTTGATTGTTTATGCACAGAATATGGGTGGCAGAGCCCTTGGAGCTTGGAGACATTGTAAATGATGAATTATCTAATTATCATGTTGATGAATGAGTGTGAGACAGAGGGAGGCCAGCTGGACGGAAGACGGAAACGCTCCCTAATGAATTTCTCTCAGTCTTTTTGTCTCATGTGCTGTTTTTCGTTCAGTAAATCAAGGAAATGTGTCGACTCAGATGGACATTAAATGTCTGGGGCTAAGTAATGGAGTTTGGATGTGGATGTGCATGATGTATGCATCCCCTATACCTGTCAGTCTATATACATAGAGAGTTTAAGACCCGCCCCTTCTGGTTTAGCTTCACAGTTTATCTTTTACAGTCAAGTAATTATTTAATCACCTTTAAATTATGTTGTTATTTACTGATATAATGTTTGTAAATGTAAAAGATAATTTTACAAGTCAGGAAAATTACAGTTTGTGGTAAAATTGTTAAAAACATATGAATATAAAGACCACACAGCCATAAGTTATAGAGGTGACATCATCATAACTGTCTCCAAAGCTTCAATATGACAAGACTCTTATGATTTTCACCTCTTTTAATTTTTTTAATTCATTTTTTTTTTAAATCATATGCTATAAGAAATGCTATTAAGAAACAGCTATTAAGCTGTTTGTGAGTTGTTTGTGTGTGCATATATCTCTGCAGTTATATTTTCATGTATTCAATACAAGAGCCATGCGTCCACAAAGGGAAGCACAATACACTGTAAAAAGTAAAACATTAAATCAACTTAAAAAAATTTCTTCAATAAGTCACACATAAAAAAAAAAAAAGTTGAATGAACCACATTAAATTACATTCAATTAGATTAAACATAATTTAATTTGGTTCACTCAACTAATTTTTTTAATGTGTGAAAGAAAATATTTTAAGGTGATTCAATGTTTTACTTTTTACAGTGTAGTGAAAAAGTGAAAAAACAACAAAAAACAAAAACAAAGTAGAATCCACTCCTTATTTAAAATATGTATACCTATCGTTGCATTTAAGTTCATTAATAACATTAATAGTCCCATCTTTCTGCTATGCTTCTTGGAAAATTGACAGAAAAGCACACACAGTATCTATTTTTTAGTATCTGTGATTCATATTAATTCTTGAAAGATAGGAATGATCGCTTTAGCAAAAATACTTCTTTAAAAACTAGGCGGTTAACTGCAGAGTTTTTCCTGTTCATGTGATTTCTCCTTTTGGAGGCTAGCGGCAGATCCAGTCCCATTTATTCCAAAGGGAGAAATTAATTTGATTTACATATTACATAATATTACACACACCTTCTTAACATCCTGACATTAACTCATTCACTGCCGGGCGTTTTCAGAACAGAAACCCCCATACTGCCAGGCGTGTTTGAGCATTTTGACTGATTTTCAAGACTCACAGAATATCCAGTTCTAGGACTACATAAACATGGCACCCATCAAAATAA